>JAUZST010006472.1:0-14834 GCA_034779995.1 Parotocinclus haroldoi
GTGTGTGTGTGTGTGTGTGTGTGTGTGTGTGTGTGTGTGTGTGTGTGTGTGTGTGTGTGTGTGTGTGTGTGTATACGGTGAGGGGGATAACTGGGATAGTGTAATATTTTGTATTGTAAAAAGGTCAGCTTGAGAGTGTATGGGAGGGTTGTTTGGCACACACACACACACACACACACACACACTCACACACACACATGCGTACAGGCGCTGTCTGGGGCTTCACAATCGTATTAGAGGAAATGTTTGCAGAAATGTTCCATTTAGGTTTGTTATTGGGATTATGGAGATATAATAAGGGCAGCACGGTGGCTCGGTGGGTAGCACCGCTGCCTCACAAGAAGGTCCCGGGTTCAATCCCAGCCTGTGTGGAGTCTGCATGTCCTCCCACAGTCCAAAGAGGTGCGTTAGTTGGTGTCTCTGTTAGTTGGTTGGTGACTGTGTGCCCTACAATGGATTGGATTCCTATCTAGGGTTGTTCCTGCCCTTGTGCCCAGAGGCTGGCCCGTGAGCCCAGAACTATAATGAATAATGGATGGAACTATAACGGTGCATTGTGATTAAGAAGCAAGCCTACAGTGACAGTGGCAAGAAACATTCCCCAGACTTTATGAGGCAGGACCATTGGGAAAACCAAGGCTCATGAAGGGAACCAGTTTTCATGGGAGAATTTATAGATTTGATATGTGAAAATGGACATGAATTAACAAAACGCTTACAGTAAATGAATGAGGAAAATAATCAAATGGAGAGTTTAAAACTATAGAATATAAGACAATAGTCTATACCCTCATACCCCTGTAAAAAAAAAACACACCCAGATTGAAATGTTGGATTGATGCACTGTCTCAGGTAGGTATGTAAATGATTATATATGGGATTTGGTTAGACATTGGGTCTTTGCCACAAGATGATGTAAAAGTGCCCCACCTGCTGCCCTATAAAAGGCTCTTAGAGACTGCTTTTGGGTAGTGTAGCTCTTTGTGAAAGATCGTTGACTGCTAGACATGCCTCTACTACGCGCTCTAAGAGATTTGCCTGCTGCCAGACTGCACATCGTTGGACTAAGAGAAGCAGGATGGTCGTTTCGATGAATTGCCTAGCTGTAAGGAGGTGTTGGGAGCAGTGGTTCTGTGAGAGCATATACACACACACACACACACACACAGCCAACAGACTCTGGATGGCCCAGATAAGCCGCCTGTGGAGACGAATGTTTGATCTGCCACCAAGCACGAGCAGCTCTCACGGTATCGTTAACCGCCATGCAGACACAGGTGGCACCTTCACTACACTCCTCCGGCTCTGCCCGGACCATTTCCAGGTGGTTAGCAGAAGGAAATTTGTCGTCACTGCACCCATTATGTGTCCTGCCATTGACTACCAGCCAATGTCGCCTTTTGTTTTGTTGTGACCGAGGAAACCTGGACTGCTATGAAGTGGAACCATATTGTTTTTAGCGACGAATCCCGGTTCTGTTTGGAAACTGAGTATGAAGGCTTCATGGTGAGCGCTTCCATCCTGCCTTTGCCTGCCCTAACTGCTGGTGTGTTGATCTTGTGGAGTTCATCCCATGTGATGGTCGGTCACCTGTATAAGAGTGTGATACGAGGGACACTAACAGTTCAGTGATTCAGTGTTGCCTCAAACGGCAGGGCTTCCAACTGGCATTTTTCAGCAGGGCAATGCTTGCGGGAAAGTTTTGTTGGCATGTCATGCTCAGTCAGCTGGAGGAGAGAAGGGGGAAGTGGGTTTGTGCATGTCAGAACTTGAGCTAGCATACCTCTTGACCATATCACTCTTCTCTTCCCTGTGTGTGCACGTGTGTGTTATCACACAAATAGCATTTTCTCATTTTTCCTATGCACAGGTATATATATGTGTGTCTGACTCTCTCACTTGTTCCATGCTTCTCCATTTCTCTCTGGCTCTCTGGTGAGGTTGCTTGTCCAGACATGCCCATATAAGGTTATGTGAGGTACCCAAGGCACCTTAACTCCTCCCTACATACTTTCGCCCCCATTTTTCTTCCAGGCCTATCAGATAACACTAACTAGTTCCATCATCTCCTTGATTTTAAGAAACTGAGAGAAAGTACTGCTGACTCCCAAACTCGATGCTTCATTAATTTGATGAGCACCGGTTTCTAGATTTGTTTTGTAGATGAAGGATTTTTGGGGGTGGAACCTATTGTACTAAACTACGGTGTAATTTCTACCGTCCTGAACTTTTAAAGTGGTGTTCACATACGCATAATTTCACACAAAATACACCACTCACACAAATTGGGGGATATTTCATTATGGGATACTTCATTTTGGAACGTCCTCTAATTTTTGTGAGCAGTATACTTCGTCGAGGTTATTTATTCGAAATGTATTTCTATTTTTCTCTTTGAACATTTCCTAACGTTGTAAAAATGTCGTAGATCACCATGGGAAATGATTGAAATATTTTTCAATGAAACTTCTCTAATTCTGACCACTCAGAATGCAAACGTCCAGTGGTCCGCATGCAGCGCTGGCGGCTTTCTTTTCATATCCATACACGCAAGTTCATTTGCTATGACACTCGAGTATCTCGAGTATGTTGCTTTGCCACCGTTTGTCAGCAGATAATATCGTTGGTTTGTTTTGATTGGATAACTGAACGTCTCCCTGCCGCTGCAGCAGCACCCCCTGTCGCCCGTTTAAGGCGTGTCGCCATTGACTCTTGCTGTCCGCCCATAATATATAAAAGCAAGATTTGTTAAATGGCCAGAGACTGATGATAACAGCAAAGGCATTATAAGATATAGAAGTTATGTAAGTTATTATACACCGCTCACAAAAATGAGGGGATTTCAAAGTGAATATGAAGAGGATCCCACAAGAACTGCCGGACAATCTGATCCATAATTGATTATCTCATTGGCGCAATCGAACAACTTTCTAAAAGCCAGGGCCTGCATGTGCTTTTTATTTGACTTTATTTGCTTTTCTGATTAGCTTGCTTAATGAAATTAACGTAAAAATATCCCCTCATGTTTGTGAGCCATGTATATTAGCCACCCACAGCTCTAAATGTGTCCTGTGGCAACACACTTAGTGTTCTGGGTTAATGGTCTGTGTGTGTGCGCAGCAAATTGCGGTGTTCAGATTAGAAACATCTGTATTGGAAACCTGGCCAACATAGTAACTAATCTGTGTAAACACACAGCCTATACGCACTGCTGAGCTATAAACTGTAGTAGCAAAGCGTCATGCTGCTACTCTGCCTATAAAACTCAGAGCCCCATCCACCTTCTCCGTCTGCAACCTGAGACATGGCACACACATGAGTAAATACAGGTAAACAACATTTCCTTTACCTCAGTCTGACTTCATTACCCATAGAGATTGCACCTGGCATTACATTGCACTTTGCGATCGTACTTTTTAACCCTGTAACATTTCTCTCTTCTTTCCCCTCCACCTTGTCCCTCCCCCCTGGGGAGTAATCGCTCTCCAATTTATTCGTAAAAGAAAAAAACATTTCTTTCATTTGTATCCTCCGTTTCAAATTTAAGGCCCTCTGCAGAGACATTTTATAAAACCGTGAAGCAGCGGTGGTAATTACGTGCACCAGACTGCGTGTTAAACCTGTAATATAAAAAAGTTCTTGTTCATTTCTATTTCTTTTCATGCATATGTAGAATGATGTGACAAAATTGATCTGATTTAAAAAAAAACAATGATAGGGCTTGCCGGTAGACGTATGCAGTTACACATGGTCTGTAAAGACAAAAACATCCGACATGTATGTCACGGAACGTTCTGCAACCGCTCCAGCGACATGATGTGGCATGGGCGGATGCAGCGGATGACTGGAATTCAATAGACCTTTCATGTGCTGTGTAATCAGGTTATAAATAATAATGGTGCAGATAACGGAGCCGAATGAGCGCGCGCTACACATTTTCGTTTTATTTTGTAGGACAAATAAGGAAAAGTTGGGACACTGTGGAAAATGCAAGTGAAAAGGAAACGCAACGCGTTGTCTGTTGACTTTGGCTTTTATTTCATTGCAGCCAGTTTGAATCCAAGGTCTCATTTTTTGCTTGGTCAATAAACATCCATTCCTGGCATGGAATACATTCCCAAAAGGTTGGGACAGGGGATATTTAGAGCTAGTAATGAGATTAAAAAAAGGTTTTTTTTTTTCAAATAGTTGCTGTCAATATGCGATTGTTATCATGGTTTGGTCCAAAGCAGCATCTGAAAGTCTTTGAGGAGCAATGGCAGGCAGACGATCTCCAGTTTATCAACAAATGGGTAAGAAAATAATTGCAAAGTTAAAATAGTGTGTTTCTTAAAGAAAGCTCGGAAGGGATTTGGACGTTTCTTCCTCAACAGTGCATGCTATCTTTATGCTATTTACGGAATCTGGAGGAATTTCAGGCTAAACTGAAGATCTATGATCTCTGATACCCGTCAGGCGGCACTCCATCAAGCACCGGCATTCAGCAGTAGCAAGGATTTGTTCTTGGCACACTTTCATGCCGCTTGAGCGTCGTTTAAACACCACAGCCTACCTGAGCTCAAATCAACTCAATGTTTTTAATATGACACCGAGTTCAGTGTAGTCAAATCCTAATCCAGTAGAAGTCCTTTGGGACGTGGTGAAACAGGAGATCGGCATCATGCATGTGCAGCCGACAAACATGGGGCAACTAACTGTGTGATGCTGCCATGTCAGTATGGACCAGAATGCACCTTGTTAAATTAATGCCACGAAGAATTCAGGGATCCAGGGGGGAAAAAGGGATCCAAGCCGGTACTTGCAAGGTGTACCTAATGAGGTGGCACAATCCTATTCAGTTACAGAAATGTTCAGTACAAAACAAATGATATCCTTTAGGTTCTGCTGTTAGCTCCTTAAAACCACAAACTACTGTTTGCAGCAATAGTACTGGGTGAAATAAAACATAAAAGTAAGAGAGTCAGCTACAGTCTGGACCCAGAATGCAGCGTAGCTCGTCGACATGCCATCTTTTTTTTTGCCAGAGCGGAGTTGAAAAGTATTCTGGATTATGACCTCAAGTGTTTACCGGAGTTGAATTTAGCCCATCGTGCTGTCGTTGCCCAGACGTTGTTAATTACTGGATCAAAAACCTTTTAATCCCTGTCTGACAGACGCAAAACCAGTTTGAGTTATTTGTGCACCGTAATGTAGTGACAATCATTTTAACATGCAGACGCTGGCACAAGGACTGCAACAAACTGGAAACAAACAGATCCAGCTAACCACGCAAACATTCAGTTAGGACAAATCAAATTCTCATTAAAGGGAATGTCAATAAGTTTACGGGCTTTGGCAACTCGTTATAGGCCATTGTAATTAAAACATGCTGCCTCAAACTTGTGCTCAACTGGAATGGAAAGAGCTTGTTTTGATGATGTGCACTGCTGCAGAATTGTAAAGGATTGTACTCTGTGCCGTGTACATCTCCTAACATGACGCCTTCTGTTTAATATGGAGCTGTTTGTTTGGGCAGCACGGGCCGCTAGGTAGCACTGTCGCCTAATAGCAAGAAGGTCCTGCGTTCGATCCCAGGGTGGGGCCGTTTGGGTCCTCCCTGTGTACACTCCGGTACCTCTAACAGGCCAAAGATATGCATTAGGTTATCTAATGACGTTAAAATGGCCTGGCCTCCGTGTGTATGAGTATATGTGTGTGTGTATGAAAGGAAAAGTCAAAGGAAGTTGTTCTATTATGCAAATGAGATGCAAACTGAATCGTGATTGAGTAGCAGGGGATATATTCATAGGGGTGAACAGAAGCATGTCAAACTGGACGAAAGTGCAATAGATTGACTGTTCAGTAGGGTGTATGGTCACCCAAGACTGCCAAAGTCCAAAGACACTGGCAGTGATGGGGCATGGCCAGGATCAGATTGTCCTTCTTCCGCTTTTGCTCCATGGCACAAAAGGTGTTTTGGGAGGCATTCGCCAGTTTGCCAGATGTCTTCCCAGTATATCCCAAGCATGTTCAGTGGGATTCAGGTCTGGGGAACATGAAGGCCAGTCCATGCTTTCGATTTCTGCCTCCTGAAGCATGCTGTTGACTAAATGCTCACGTTAGGACCTTAGATTAGCGTCAATTAACGGAACGTTGTTTCCAACCGCTCCAGCATGGGGTACCACTGTAGGGTCAGGACCTCATCTGGGTTTGTGACAGCAGTGAGCGATCCATTTCTGATGACGTAGAGCTCGGTACGACCACCGATACTGATGCCAGCCCAACCCAGGATTCCACCAAAAACATGAAACGTTGAAATGTTCATATACTTATTACTTTATTAAAATGCTGTTTTTTATCGCTTCCTATTGATTTTGGAATATACCCTCCTTTTTGTGAGAAGTATGTGCGCGTGTGTGCATGTGTGTGTGAGACTAGTCTTAAGTTAACCTTGTGTGTGCAACTGAAATGGCCACTGATATTGATGGCGACGTTAAATAAAAAAATACATAAGCTATATTTTTATTTTTATTTATTTTATTTTATTTTTAACGAGGTATGCACTCACTTACCACTACTGTTAACGCAAATATCTAATCAGCCAATCAGCAACTAAATGCATTTTGTTATGTATACTTGGTCAAGACAACCTGCTGAATTTCAAATCGAGCATCAGAATGGGAAAGAAATGGGATTTATGTGACTTTAAACGTGGCATGGTTGTTTTAAATTCAGAAATCTGCTGGGTTAGGGTTAGGAGTTAGGATTACATGCTGCAACACGCTCCGTCTTGTGGTCCAAAATCAGGAATGTTTCCAACACCTTCTTGAATCTGTGCTATGTATAATCATGGCAGTTCTCATGGAGAAAGGGGATCGCCCCAGTGCTAGCAAGGTGTACCCAATAAAGTGGCCACTAAATGAACTTTTGAACAGTGAAACTAGCCTTTATTAGAAATGGAGCTTTAAAACAAATGATTTTACTACAGTACCTGTTAACATTAAATGCATAACATGACTCTATACCTATGCTAACATAGAATAACGTACCCTTATTGCTGAGAACACCAGTTACCCCGTTACCTTTAGCAAACGACCAGGGTTGTGATGGCTAAGCTCGTCTTTCATTCATTTTAGTCTGGCTAATTTAACAGGGGAGAGAGGTGTCCTCGTCATTTTGCGTGTTCAGTGTGCTTGGGGATTCAAATTCTGCTTCAGGTTGAATTGTATTTAAACTGCATGCAAATTGCTGTAAGTCTAAGAACTTTCTAAGCCAGAGAATGGTAGCAAAAAGAAGAGACGAGTGATTAAGATGTGAGAAAAAACATGGAGTGTCAGCGTGAGAATACAAAGTGGACTAAGAATGGTGTTCATTTGGACTATTAAAAGGTTCAAATGTATGATTTAGGCCCCAGTCGACTGATGCACTTACAGGTATGCACATTTTGATTAAAAGAACTATACAAATTATAGTATTACTACATTGTAAAGTGTGCATGGAAAGTCATCATGCTTCCTTGAAAATTGCCTTTTTTTGTCCAAAAAAAAAGCCTTCTTTGAGCCTTGAGTCTTAATGAACGTTTCTGCTCTACATAGTCAATAGTGGTTTGGGTTTGGGTCCTAGCCACAGTAGACTGAGGAAACCAGTTCACTGTGGATATAGAAACGAAACATCTTCATCCTTAGACTACTCCATAGCGCTCACTGTTTTCTAGTATTGAGAATGAAGTGTAGAAGTGTGTATGAGAAATGGGTTGTCACTACTTTGGACTCGTGTTGAGCTCTGGGATTGATTGCACATCCTGTTTGAGAGACTGTGAGGCAGCTGGAGAAAGATACTCAAGTGGACAAATGCATGAACCTGCTCGAACAAAAGTTTTGGCACTCTCATTTAAATTGGGTTTATTGATTTCCCTAAAACGTCCACTTAAAAACATATGAGATGCAATATTTGGAGTGTGAAGTGTCCTTGGGCACCCAAATGATCCACTAGAGTTTTTAGGGTCCCGGATCTAATGATTCAAAAAAAGTTACACTATATACACGAAGATTTGTGGACACCACTTCTAACCTTTAAGTCCTCCAACACTCATTTATAACCTGTTTAATATAAAGCATACGTTTCGGGATTCCCCATAGACAAACAGTAGCAGTAGAACTGGTTGTATTGATACCCCAGTGAGTCTCAATGACACGTTTATAGGTTACAGCTTTCAAAAAGTCAGTTCTTAAACTTTCTGCCCTGCTGCCCTTAAACCAAATCTATAGAGGAATGGTTTGCCAGCTTTGATTGAGAACATTTCTGGCTTGCACAGAACCATGACCTCGACTCCATCAGACCCCTTAAAGATGAACTACAATGCCAAAGGTGAGCCAGGACTTGTTGTTTGACCTCAGAAGCCAAGCCTCACAGTCATGTTCCAAAATCTAATAGAACGTTCTTTCAGAACAATAAAGGCTTGTGGCAGCAAACGTGGGGGCAAACTCCATACTAAGAATCATGTTTGGATGGAAAATTGGGGTTTCCACAAACCTTTTTTTTTCTAGATGGTGTTTGTTTGTATTTCAGTTTGTTTCCTGCAATTTGCTTCCTTTCATTTAGAAAAAAAAAACAAAAGTACAATGTCATTGTCCAGAGGAGAACAAGCTTTTGAGTAAGACTGTAGAAGCTTATTTCTGGCTGAGTGGAGTTGAAGATGAATATTGAACAAATCTTTTCTGTCACTTTCTGCCTCAGCAGTTTTGTGTGTGCGTGTGTGTGTGTGTTGTGTTGTCTTGCCTGCTGTCACATCCGGGCCAGCTGGTGTGCGTTTGTGTGTTTGCATGTGCGCATGTCTGCTTTCACCATTATAAAGCCTCCTGTTGTGTTCATGTTACTGTGTTACGTTATGTTTAGAACGACAAAATCACAACTCTGTGAGTTCTCAGGGCAGCCCACAAGGATAGAAAACGTAGACAATTTTGACATTGTGTGGTTGTTGATTACATTACAGTGGATCATATGATAGATCTTACGATCCTTGCGGGGGCAATAATATACTGCTCACAAAAACTATACACTTCTCACAAAATTAGTGGAACTTTCATTAAAGTCCCTCCCGCCCCAAGACCCACACATACAAGTGTGCTGTACTACACACACAATACATACGTCCCACCAGCCCAACCTGGGACATTTTACTGGTCCTCATGGGAACTGCTTTTTGCAGTTTTGGCAAATGGCACCTTATCAAACTCGTACAATTCCTTTGTGAAAAGATCTCCATTGGGTTTTTGTGGTTCAGGGTGGATGAAGGCATTTCATCAAGTAGCTACAGCATTGGATGCAAAACTAGGGGATGTGGAGACCTGTTGCAGGGGGCACAGCAAGGCAAATGAAGCCTTTGCTTCCAGATGTTTAACATTCACACAGTGTGTCACTTGTAATAATCGCACTGTAATGCTAAGTTGGCACTATTTTGTTTTGGTCAACAAGAAGTTTTGACTCAGAACTCGTACCAAGTGTGTGTCGTGTGTATGTGTGAACATGGGCTGGGGGGTTGGTGGTTGTTTGGGGTTTGATTGGGTGTAATGTGTGCCTGGTGGGTTTTTTTTGGCAGTGCTGGCTTGAAATATTCTTTGTGTGCGTTTGTGTGTGTGTGTTTGCATGTGTGTGGTGCGGTTTTGTGTTGCTATACTTCGGTGTGTTTCCTCACTGTTTGTGTAATGTTGCAGCCTCACACGACTGGAAAATGTGTAACATGCTTGGACACACTATTGCAAAATGGTGTGTGTGTGTGTGTGTGTGTGTGTGTGTCATCGTCTGGTTAGTTCATCATGACTATTGAAATCCAGTTCTGTTTTCCTCATAAAGTTCTGTATGTATTATTTCATAGACTGTGTAGTCCATCCCAAGCGGCTGTTTATTGACTGTGAACTACATACTGTGTAGTAGAAGGCATTTTCCATGTGCTCGAGCTCGTTTAGGTTTAATCAGATGATGTCTTCCATCTTGTCTTGTTCCATCTTGTCTTGGGACTGGGGTGGCCTTGTGGTTAAGGTACTGGACTATGGATTAGAAGGTCCAGGGTTCACATCCCACCTCTGCCACAATTGGGCCCCTGAGCAATAAGGGCGTCTGCTAAATGACATAAATGTAAATGTCTATATCAATTAGGTGTGACATTTTATTTGTCCTAGCACTTTTGTTTTACACACTCGATAAACTAACAAGGTCCTCCTGTGTTAACGAGGACGGCAATTTTAGTGTGTAGGTAATTATTTGGAATGAAACCAAATTTCACTCCTTAACTTGTCTCTAATAAAGTACATACATGCACAATCTTACTCATACCGGACAACTATAGAGACATCAATTGACCTAATGCATCCTAGAAGGTCCTGGGTTCAATCCCAGGTGGAAAGGGTCCTGGTCTGGGTCCTATCTGTGTGGAGTCTGCATGTCCTTTCCGTGTCTGTGTAGGTTTACTCCTGGGTCCTCCGGTTTCCTCTCACAGACCTGCTTTAGGTTAATCGATTATGCTGAAGTGGTGAGTGCGTGTGTGTGTGCGCGCTTGCAAGTCTGTGATGGGTTGGCGCCATGTCCAGCGTTGGTCCTGCCTTGCGCCCTGTGCTGCCAGCTGAACACTGGTGACTAAATGAATTCATTTGGAATTTAGGAGGAATCCAGAGTAATCGGAGGAACCCAAAACGAAAATCACGCAGCTACGGGAAGAAGTGGCAGGCATGGAGACTCGAACCCACTGCCACCAGTGTGCGCCAAAATAAAAATACCACTCTTGCTGATGCACTGCCAACAAAAATTCTCAATTTTAAAAGTTGAAAACTGAATCTGAAAGTTGGATTGGTTTGTTTTTGAAATGTGCATCTACAGTTAATATGCTGCTCCACAACGTGAACGTGTTTGCAAAGAAAGCGAAGAGCCTTTACACACTTGCCACCCACATTGATTCCTCTCACCTGTCTTGCAATTCCTTGGTCACACCCCCTTGTATTTAAACCCCTCGTTTGAGGCAGCCAGGGTGATACAACACGTATTGGATTTAGACAGTTATTGGAGAGCACAGAAAGAAATTCATGATGATGGATATTAAAGAAACACACTTTATATTTATTTTCAGAGTGCTCCAAGTTCAAGTCTCTAAATCTCCTGTTATTTGATATCTACAGTCGTCTCCACTCGCTGGCTGAGGCTGTCATGAAAACGTCCAGTGCTGAATTTATTTTAATGACACTGGAAAATAGCTTTGTTTTGAGGATCAGATATTTCAGTACTTCCGTTTTCCAAAACATTTTCAAGCGCAGTGTGAAAGTTCAGTGTGATTTTAGCATGTATTCCATGTCAAACGTTTTATTTGGCTTACACTTTTTTTTTTTGTCAAAATAAAAACGAGAGTGTACCTTTTTATACTACTGTAATTTGGCATGCTTGTTACGAAGTATGGTGTTCAGGATACAGCCGTATTGTTTAACCAATAAAACCAAAAGACTTGCATTAGGTCACTGACGTTAAAGTTGGGGGTCATTTTAGATGAATTAGCTGTAGTTGTTTCTTTATTGTCAATGATGCCGATGGAAAGTCCTTTCATGACAAGTGTTGTGTGTATGTGTTTGTATCTATGTGTGTGGTCATTGTGCTTGTTTATGGGAGTTCTGGCATTTCGGGTTACCACAGCAACCACACTTTTCAGTGTTCTTCAGAGACTGCGTGTGTTTGTGTGAGATAGAAACACACACTTTAAACTGCAGCAGAGTGCCCCTGCTACATTCCTGCTGGCCATGCAGTATGTAGTGTGTGTGCGTGGGCGTGTGTGCGCGCGCGCGCGCGTGTGTGTACATGCAACTTTGTGTGTGCATGTGCTTGTGTAGTATCCCTGCAAAATGTTTTCCAGGCTCTCTCTCCTAAATTCCTGTGCACAGACAGACAGATAGCTGGAGTTGATAAACTCCACTGATGCTGGATGAGCAACTCAGACTGTGTGTGTGTGTGTGTGTGTGTGTGTGTGTGTGTGTGTGTGTGTGTGTGTGTGTGTGTGTGTGTGTATGTTCAGTTCCTCAGCTGCTTCTCATCAACTCGTTAACATAGCGGGGAATCCTGGCCCCAATGATGCAGACTGTTGCCATGGCAACTCCTCTCCTTCTCACACACACACACACACTATCTCTCTCTCTCTCTCTCTCTCTCTATCTCTCTCTCTACACATACTGATGTAACTGTTTTTTTGTTTTTAGAATATCAAGTGTGTGTTTGTTAAACCTTTCATGATAAAATGACTCTGTCCGGCTCCCTCTGCAGACGTTCACTGCTTGGTGTAACTCCCACTTGAGGAAAGCTGGCACTCAGATAGAGAACATCGAGGAGGATTTTAGAGATGGACTGAAACTCATGTTGCTCCTGGAGGTCATTTCAGGTTTGTGACCCTTAACTTTTTTTCTATGCTCCAAACCAAATTCATGCGTAATACGTGTTCTTAATAGCCATGTAGCTGAAAGCCCCTTTTTCATAGTTCTTAGAACTGTGCCCCCTTTCTCACGTGTTCATGTCACTGTCATTGAACTCTGAACAATTGTAGTTCTCAGAATGCTGCGTTTAGGAACTTTTTAGCTCCTACTTCTGTTTTTTTTCTCTCAGAGAATAGGAACGCTGAGTGATGTTTAATATGTGCTGATTGGTCCAGATGTAAGAGAATGGCAATCCAGACGAAAAATATGCAAATATGTAGTGAATGGACCAGACCTGTGTTGAGCTGAACCGCAACGTTTAAATATACTTGTACTCTAGCAGCCATACAAAAAATAGGTAAAGTAAAACGCAAACAAATGGACTGGCTATGAAGTCCAGGCTTTACTGAGCCTGCATATGATGGAGATATTTTGTGTCATCTAAGTGAAAATTACATGGCTTACATCACTTCGCTGTCACGCGGCACGCCTACCGGCGGTGAGAATGCAAACAAAAAAAGGCCTTAAAACAAATGTAGTCTGTTGGATAAAGTCTGTGGTGGAAGAAGTGTTCAGATCTTTTAGTCGCCGTTGAATAGTTTAATCTAACGACACGTATTACAAATGCACTTAGATGAACATGAAAATGGTTTTTGGGGTTTGCACCATCATTCCCCAGCTTTATTCTACAAGATATTTTCTTTAATATTCATATCTTTACAGTCAGTGTGTCGGTTGTCATATAAGCTCTTGTTCTCTGCTACTCGCAGGATGAGCTGTTCTGCCTGACAACCGAGCTCTGATTGGTCAGCCTGATTTGAACTCTTCCAAACAAAGCAGAAATCAGAATAGACTGTGATTAGAAATGTTGTCACATTTGGACATAGTGTGAAGGATGGCATTAATTAATTATGCGTGTTCTTTTAAAAAAAGACGACATGCATTTTTAAAAATCAGACTAGTTCAAAGGTCTTAAAAGGGTCAGAAACCAAGTGTCCGTGTTTAAAATGGGATCAGACCAAATCAAGATTGAGTCGAAAAAAGGTTGAAACCAATAACATACTGAGTCTGAAGGTGGTCAAGACCAGTTGGTTCAGGGGGTTCAGACCAGTTAATATAAAGTCTGTGTTATAATTGCCATATTTTGCTAATTGCCATATTTTGTCTGTAACGCAGTGAGCTGTTGCTACATCAGTGAGTTTGTATGTTTCTATTCATTGGCAGTTTCTAACCAGCAGCTGGTTTTTGCCATGACCAAAGATAATGTTTGGCAGCTTCAGTGGTCAGGACAACCGTCTTAAGTATGTTTTGATTATTTGTTGTGGTGATGTAGTATTTAAAGTTCTGAAGATCCAGGATTTATGCAACAGCACTGCCAAGCTGGGCCCTTGAGCAAGGCTATTAATTAGAAGTGTATTGACCTAAATGATCTCTGGATATTTCCTGGGATTTTATTGATCTTTTTCGCAATGCAATTGGTGACTGTTTTATTTGCCTTGCCATCTGTTGCTTTTCTTATAGTAAGGCACTTGATTGCAGAATGAAAAATCCATAGTCCACCAATCCAAATCCATAGTCCACAAAGGCTGGGTGTGTTTGTCAATATCTTCATATTCTGCACAGTGAGTAGTTCACAGATAAAATAAGCTAGCTGTCGAGCTGTCTTTAGCGGCAACCAATATCCAACGGTTTGCAGATTTGAGCAACGCCCATCTTTTCAAAGTCAAGCCATTACCAACGATATAGACTGTGAGGCTGGTGGTGTCTGTATTTTGTCTCCCGGGGCAGTTGGGTGGCTAATTTTCAACTTCAGTCATGTGATTTTTAGGTGCACTTCGCTCTGTCGTTGTGCAGTAGTCTATCCTACCTGGCCACCACTGGATACGTAAACTCTTATTCCATGATTTTGGCTATTTTTTTTTTTTTACAAAGTTGTTTTCACTAATGTCAGGTCATACATTGTTAAAACAACCATCGTAGGGGACCCGTATCACACACCCTTACTAAGAATCCACATTTACTGAGTTTGTACAATGTAAGGCTGTAATGTTTGTACATCTCTTACTGTAGGAGAGCGTCTCGCTAAACCAGAAAGAGGGAAGATGAGGGTGCACAAGATTTCGAATGTAAACAAAGCGCTCAACTTCATTGCCAGTAAAGGAGTCAAACTGGTGTCCATTGGCGCAGAGGGTAAGCAAAACGCACATGTGCACATGCATACTGTGTAGCTGACCTATATTCCTCAGGTTGTGACAGTCATGAGGTTATAGTGTATGGTTGCTTGCGTGCGTGTGTGCTTTATGTGTGTTTTTAAGTGTCTGTGTGTTTGTGTATGTATGTATGTGTGTGTGTGTGTGTGTGTGTGTGTGTGTGTGTGTGTGTGTGTGTGTGTGTGTGTCTGTATGAAATCAGAAA
>JAUZST010006473.1:0-14833 GCA_034779995.1 Parotocinclus haroldoi
GTGTGTGTGTGTGTGTGTGTGTGTGTGTGTGTGTGTGTGTGTGTGTGTGTGTGTGTGTGTGTGTGTTTGTGTGCTGGCATCTTGGCTGCGGGGGAGGTTGGAAGCAGGTGGGAAAGACGACGCGCTTGAAAGACGGAGAGAGCGACAGAAAGTGCGGTGGGAAATAAGAGATTAAGTCCGAATAAATCTCTTTGAAGTGAGAATCATCAAGAGGGAAATGCATTCCGAATGATAATTATGAATTTCTCATTACTTGTGTAACGATAATGAATTCCCAGCCCAACCATATTAAAATGGATGAACCACGCAAGGACGGTTTATTAGCTAACTAATGCTAACTAATGGCAAATTTAGGCAATTTGTGAGCATACAGTAACGCTTCGTACGTGACGAGAGATACGACTGATGACGATCATTCATCTTCCAAAGAATAACAACACATTTTTAGCCACAGGGTTCATCTAGGGAAATGGATCTGCACACTCATGGAGCTGCACGCATGTTCGGCCTATCCAGTGGATACACCTCAGGAATCCTCTGCCAACACCTGGTTATGACCCGAATATGACCCGGCTAACTCCGCCCAGTGAACCAGTGCTCTACTGCTAAGCTGAGGTCTGTGCTGCATTTCCAGTCATGGAGCGTTCGCCTCACCAAGTAGATATTTGTAGCAAGACAGAATGCCTGTATCATGAGATGCTATAGCACCAAACACTTTTAGGGGCTAATTTGGGAGGAACTGTCCCCTGTGGAGCTCCCCCGAGAACTAGAGATATTCCAGGGCTGATTTTGGTTTGCAGTCGCACCACCAATAGGAACTCTGTGTGACATAATTTTCACGTAATTAGATGAATCGTGTTCTGCCTCCTCTGCCATAAAGAAGCTCTTTAAAGCCTTGAGTTTACTGTTGGTCCACTTGACTTGTTTTTTCATTTTAAGTGTGCAGAACTGTTGTTTCTCCAGCTGATAAATTTAAAACTGGGGACTGCAAACAATCTGGACCAATCACCATATATTTACATCACTCAGGATTCCTGTGGGAGGAGAAAAGACCCTACATTGAAGTAGGACCTAAAGAAGTTCTTTTACATGCCATTGTAAGAACTATTACCCTTTAAAGTTCCTGCGGTGTGAACACGTGATAGAAGGTGCACTCGCACCAGAGGAACGATTTAATACCGTGCCACCGTGTCGTGTGTTCATACCGCAGGAACTGGGGAAGATTGGAGCACTTAGAACGCTGTGTACTGGGACTTTTTAGCTCCACCTTCAATGGAAGTTTTTTTTCTCAGGAACCCTAAGTGAAACATTATGCATTGACTTGCCAAGACACAGTGAAGCAACAGTGACATATCTGTGGCAACAGATCTTTGCTGTTAAAACGGAAGAAAATACAGACAAATGGAACGACAGGGAACCCCAAGCATTGCTGAGCTTATATGCAACAGAGAAGATTTTCGGTCTTTGCATGGCTTGCGTCACTTCAGCTTCACACAGCGTTCTTATTCACAGAACAGCTGTGAGAGGAGCAGTTCCTAATTAGTTCCTAGAACTATTTGTTGTGAAAGTGGCTAAAATGGGCACAGTTCTAAAAAACAATTAGTTCCTCCAGTGCAAAAGCCCCTACAAAGCAACCACATATATTTATTTAAGGAGCATGGGACCCCTTTTCAGTCTTGGTCTTCCCAAGGTTTCTTGTTTTAGGGAGTTTTTCCTCTCCACTGTCACCCTAGGCTTGCTCAATTCGGGATTGGCCATAAAGGCTAATCTAATCTTGTAAAGCTGCTTTGAAAAAATGCTCCATGCTGACTTGACTTGATTTACTACTGAGAAGGGTTTGATGTTCTGTGTATTGGGATGCACTCCACGTGTAAATTCATCATTGCCAATTCATCATTTGTCCATCCTCAGGCCACTGTCATCGGGTGCCTACCGCTACCAACCAGGGGTACCCTGTCACCCTTGTCATTTTTTTAGATGATCCAACCCAGTTGCCTGGACATTACCATTTGGCTGCCCTTTTGTCCAGTGTCTCGCACACGTCAACGACGAGAACCAACTGTTGACCGATCACCCAATTTATCCCAATAATCAACATCTGTTATTAAATCTGTGAGAGGTGTCTATGTTTTGCCTCATCAGTTTATATCCGCACATAATGCAGAAATGTTAGTGATTCATTCCTAAACCGAGTCATGTCGAGATGATTCAGGTTATCGTCGTGATCACAGTTTAGCTGCCCTACGCAACCAGCGAGTAAAAACAGCATCCCCATCAACTGGCCCTTACAATCTGAAGCACCTGTGACCATGGCCTGAATTCCCTCAAACCTAGAAATATGATGTAGTATATTAATGTATAAATAATTCATATTATATTCAAATAATTCATATAGACTGCATATGTGCCTAGGCGTGATCCCGCAGGATTCGTTTTTTATACAGTGAACAACTATAAATGCATTCAAGTCCAACCGAGTGCAGTTTATTAGTTTTATTAATGTCAGTGACCTCTGTATTTTAACACATGAATCATATGGTGAGAGGTTATGGCGATCTGGTACAATAGAGCCTTGAGGTTTAATGCATATATGAATGCCTTAAAAATGTTTAAATAATGAACACTGTATTAATAATGAATGCACAACAAAGTGCTGTTGATTGATTCAGTCACCCCGATGGCTATGACTCATACGGTGGCAGGTTTTAGCCTAACTAATGAAATAATGCATGATACACCTGCAGCTGTAGCAATAATGACTTATAAATAATGAATACAAACTAAAATGTGCAGACATTTAAAGTCCAGTATTGACAAGTACTTATTTGTTAATCTACCATCCAGCCACTTTTAAAATTAGGATCCAAAAACGGTAAATACGAATTAAAGACAGGTCTAACCACCATCCAATCAATACACATTTGCTTTTACGGCCGAGGGCTTAAATTATTACATGATTATAAATAAATAAATTATAAGGTTAAATAGAGATCTGTATTTTAACTCTGGATTTTGCAGCCATTAACAGCCAGTCACCTCAACAGCCAGTCAACACTATGGATCCACGAGCAGAGTCCAGGAGATAAAGAGCAGAAGTCTGTCCTGAGTTCACTCGCTCCTGTTATAATTCGTTTGATGTTTTTTGAGCAAGTTAGTCATGTTTGTGTCTAAGACTTTCCCCTACTTATTTGTACCAAGCTGTGAATGATGGTCTTAAATGCATGTGCCTGTCCTACTGCAAGTAGTACTCCTTAGTTTGTCCCACCACTACCTATATAAATGGTACATATTCACTCGGTTTCATCGGGCTGAGCTTCGGTAAATACCTCTAACAGTGCTCCCCTATTTACAATCCAACAAATCCATTATAAATTTAATTTATCTTATACAGAGACTTTTAATATATGCTCTATATAAATCATAGCGTAGTCTACCTTAAACACGCTTAAAAACTTACAATAAACTACATCTGTGCACAATCATTGATACAAAGCTTATTTTATAATAAAGTACTAAATATCTCATGTAATTTATTGAATATTGTATTGAATGTATTGAAAGTGAAAAAACGAAAACGATTAATGTCACGACTATGGGTTTCCTCACTGCATTTCACTCATCGTTCCTGTAAGGTAGCTCCCTACGCCACGCACTGCCGATTTCCTCATTAAGCACATGTACTATTAAGGCATTGTACTATTGTACTGCTTATTGCTTGTTCGGGGGAAAAGTGAATAAGTACGGTTTCCGCTGAATTGTGTGGTTATGCTTATGATGATCAGATTGCCATAATAAAGTCAAAATATCATAAACAGAGCCATCGTAAAACACTGACTGGATATTTATGACATCACAGGCACATATTGTATCAGTAGCTGGGCATAAACTGCAACAGCACATGTCTTTCATTTTTTTTCTCTCAGGTCAATTTGACCCATGCAACATTCGTTCCCAAAATCATTTAAGCCTTGATAAATCACACCGTGGACCTAAAAGATTCCCAACAACAAGCTATAGTTTGCACATATACCCTCTGTGCATTCAGTCAGCATTTGGAGTGGCTGCAAAGCTTCAGTGTGAAATGCTGGGGCATGCAGTTTGTATCCACACTGAGTAGGGAGCATATTAAACAGAGTGTATCAATCACTGAGTTATCTGAGGGCAAACGATGTGATTTAATTAATCACTCACCCTGCTATCGTAGTAGATCAGCTCCAACTCATAGTCAGGCAGGATGTCCGTCCTCTTGTTTACCAGGTCGAGGGCCATTTGAGCAGAAGGGAGGCAAGCTTGACCCCCGGGCCATCCGCCGCTCATGGGGAAGAGGGCGCCGATGAAGAGCTTCTTCTTGCCTAGAGCAGGGCAGGACCAGGACACGAGCAGAGTGAGTGCTATGAACGCGTACGTGGTCCCAAAACGCCGATGATCACATCCAGCCATGGTGGGAATGACAGATATATGGAATGTCTCTGATGAAGAGTTTTCTCGGGAGGTGATTGAGTGGAAGTTGCACTTTTGACTACTCTTTCAACATCTCGCCGCAGACCTTCTGTTGCCTACTGAGCGTTTGCAGCGTAACAACCGATCGGCTTTAATCGAATGCAGGATTACTCAGAGGATGATTAATTAACAGTAGTCACTGAGGGGCTAATAAGGCTAATAACGAACACAGGTGCGGGCCAGCCAGTCAGGTAATTGAATCTGGGAAGTCACTATTTGTTGATGATGATTAAACAGAGGAACCTACTGTCATACAAGTAAATCGACCAAGTTTTAAAATAACGCCAGTCAACAAGGAAAAGTCTTTGAGTTGCAGGACTAAAGCAAGCATCTGTCTGTCTAACTTTGCTGTCTTGTAGAAGACTCCATACTCACGGCTTTCCTGAACATCACTCCCAAAGGATTCTCCTAATTTAGCGTCACATTGTGCTTTACGACCACCGCAGTGCAATGTCTTCCACTCAAGCTAAACCCGCCTCAGGATGGATCATTGTAAAATGAACACCGTGATCAGTCAGGGCCTTAAGCGAGGACTGACTGAGCTAGCCGTGATCGGAACCCTCCAGCTAAGCCAAAACAAAAGCGACGGCACGCTGAACGTGAACAGAAGAGCTGGTGATGGTGCGTCTGTGGGCTGCAGCATCGACTCTGAGGCAGAAAGCAGAATGTGCCAGGTTTTGAAGCAGGAAAGGATGGAGGAGGAGGGGGGGGATAGAGAGGGATGCGAGGCTGAACGGGGAGGGCTCGCTCTTTCTCCCTCTCTGTTTCACAAACCACTTTGAATTTGCAATCCTTTAACGCTGCCTTCCTCATTTATCTCCCTCCACCCTCTTTGTCTCCGCCAGCAATATACAGGCACATTTCCAAACGTCCTAAGGAAGCCGTGTGTGCTTCTGAGTTACGCAACGTTATATACGATTCACATCTATGATCAAATATGATGAAAGTGCCACTTGAAATGTGGATGGGAAATGAATCATTTAGTGTCCAAATTGGAACAAAATTTAAAAGCCCATGCATTTAATACATGCTAGAAGCAGCAATTGCTTCCTGTAACAGTGAGGAATATCATGGGATGGGTTGTATAAAAATCTTCAGGCTTTGCTACAGCATTCCTATCGGGTTTTGGCTATTTTTATACCAAAGTCTTTTTGTGTCATCCAAATTCGAACACGCTAGAGATTACACTGAATTCTTCTGCAAATTGTATTAACATAATTCTGAATACGTTGGGTTTTTTTTTTTACTGATTGCAGGTTCCCTCCACCATGCTTCATAGCTGGGATAAGGTTGTGGCATGAATAGCTGCTTTTGTACAAACCAGTTCTGCGAACTAATTTTATGACCTACCCCAATTTGACCCTTTTTCGTTGAGTTTGCATTCGCTAAATTGTGTTGTACCTCCTCTGAAGCATATAGGCTCAGTAAAGCCTGGACATCACTGTCGGTCTATTTGTCTGTGTATTTTTCCATTCTAAGCATGATCTGTTATTTACATAGCTGCCGGTGTATGAGTAAATTTAAAAAAAGATTTATTTTTTAATAAATGCAGCACCTGGTTTTACCCCTGCTTAACCTAGTCGAAATAGGCATCCAGGGACGGGTGTGGAACCTATACCAAAATCCACCGGGTAAACGAACCACCCAGCCTTCACAGTGCAAGCCCCACCTGGGACTTGATCCCAGGTTTCCAGGAACTGTCGTTTAAAGCAGTCGGCTCTACCACCGAGACAGCAGTGCTGCTGCTCTTAAGCATGATCTTGCTCATTGTTCTTCTGACAATAAACACACGAACCGAGATTTTTTTCTTATTAGGTCAAGTTGTCATAACACCTCTTCAACATTGTACATTGTGTTCTTGGCATGCTCCTAGCAGAACAACCACCCCTACAGAGAGCAGCAACTGCACTGTATTTCCACCCTGTGTAGACATATTTGTGTATCTTTACAATCCTTCTTCTAAGCTCATGAAATGATGGGCGTGGTAGAACTTGACTAGAAAATGATTCACACAATCAGGACTTTACAACAGCAAGTTCCAGTGCCTAGTTTAAATATAGCAGTCATAAATCCAAAGGTTTACATAGTTTTTCAAGCCAGAACTAGGTAATAAGAATCACTAATACAAAAGGGTAGAGTTTAATGAGTGTAAGTGGAATGAGTTGGAGGGCAGCATAATGGCCACAGCAAGAAGGTCCCGGGTTCAATCCCGGGCTGGAGCGGCCTGGGTCCTTTCAGTGTGGGGTCTACATGTCCTCCCCGTGTCTGTGTGGATTTACTCCGGGTACTTCCAGAAGTTTTCTCCCACAGTCCAAAGACATGCGTGTTAGGTTAATTGGTGTCTCTAAAGTGGCCCTTAGTGTGTGACCGTGTGTGTGCCCTACGATGGATTGGCACCCCATCTAGTGTTGTTTCTGCCCTTGCGCTCAGAGTTCCTGGGAAAATATCCAATCATCTTATGACTAACACATCCAAAAAGGCAGGTTATTCAAAGGTTCATAAACTTTTTCTTTACAATTAGCATTACAATTTAAAAAGCACAGTGGTTTATGTATATAATCCTATAGTTTACACACACATCCACCATGCACACAGCGTGCAAACACAGAGCATAAATGGAAAGCTTGCATGATCGAGCTCCAACTCATTATTAATCGATTATGGATGTCAAAGACTGTCATCATTGATAAAAAAAAAAACAGTCATGGCTTAACCTCTTATACACTAACACAAATGTTTTTCTTCAATAAACCCTTTTGACTGTAGTCCCATCCATCTCTATCCACCAGTCAATGCTAACATTTCATTTAGCGTGGATCATTAGGCGGGCCTGAGTGTCTGAGTAAGCCAAAGCTACATGATCACATTTCGGATCATCGCTCCCACATGGTCCTCCTTCATCCCACAGTCATCACCTTCATCTCCTTCCTCGTTCAGCCAGCTTGCTAATCCCTGGGCATTGTGTGCGCACACAATACAGGGAAGATCTTCCTTCTAATCCTGCTAACAGACATATGCTATAAGATTGAGCCTCTGTCTGTGTGTGTGTGTGTCTGTGTGTGTAACATGAAATGCCTTCAATAACTGATCTGTAAAGCCATGAGTTGACACCTAACCTTTCTTTTTTCTGCTCTGTTTAGGCTCCAGACTCGATTTGAGCTTTTTCTATTTTCTCCAGGTAGCTCACAGTATTCTAGGAAAGCATTTTGCATCATGTTCACATTTGACCAATTCTGTTGTTCTCCCAAGTTTAACTCATCTATATTGTCTACCAAATTCCACAGAAACTAAATGTTTTGGCCAAATGACTTCGAATTCGTATGAACTGCAACTGGATATTTTGGCCAATTTTCTTAGTTATTTTATTTGGAACAACTACAAAGTAACATTACATGCAAGCATTAAGAAATCACACCCATATTTTCTGTGTAATGGTCTAGAACACCATTAACCCCCATGTAGTGAGCATTTAACGTGAACAAGAAACCATATGTCACAGCTCTGCCAAGCTGCCACTGTTCTGCCCTATTTAAAGTGAATAACAACCTAGATCTACTCCTAGGGCTTAGAGACAAGGTCCAGATGTTGTAAACAACAAATCCTGAACACCTGGGTTAGAACCCCAGCCTGGGTCTGCATTGTGAAGGTCTGGCGGGGGGTTTGGCAGAATGGGATGTTTTTCTTTAGCGTTTTACTAACGGTGGCAATTTTCTAATACATGTGGGCATTATGTGGCTAGTCCATTACTTGTTGTGTAAAATGCTATTATTCCTGATGAACACTAAACACAACATGTCCTAAGCTCTTTGGCTAAATTACCCTTGATGCTGGAAATGGGAAAAGAAGCCTGAGTAATTACATGTCATTTTCAAATTTCTAAGGATCATAAAAGCCCTCATTTCAACCAGCATGAGTTTATGACACTGACATTGTTGACATTGTTTCAGCTGGACTGAAACAAAAGTTCCAACCAACCAAGACCGAGGCAAAAGGTTTCGGACTAATATACGGCTCACAAAAATCAGGGGATATTTCAAAACGATGTATATTGCGACAGCGTTTCAGCAAACATTTTATTTACAACTTCAGTCTTTTTACTCTTTTGCCTGAAACAGCACTTCTGATTGAAATTTCTGTGCACTCCTAATTCTAACATTTAGAACAGAATCTTTATATAGGATCCATGGGATTCATACGCTCTGTGCTTTAATGCTGTAAAATGTTACGATCGTTAAGCGCATCTCCACACACAGTGATTGATTTTTTGCTGTTCACACTGCTGGAGAAAGTCTGGTACTTAAATTGGACTTGCTCCACTTTTATCCTGCAATCCAAACTTATCATCATGTGTCCATTCAATCATACTGCTTGGTCTTATCCTGAGAGCTTTTTATAATCTAATCCTATCTGTCCATCTCTCTGTAATCATTAATAGTTGCTATGGCATATCTGCATTACATGAATGGACCAGTGTAAGTCAAGTATTATTACACCCTAAGCATTTCCAGCTGCAGCCATAACATACTGCACTGCACCAGACTCTGTGATGTTGTTAATGTCTACTCGGGCTTGGAGTTAAAGTGAGTCGGATCAAATCTCATTGGTCCAATGTAACATACATGTTTTTCACAAATTATGACTGTGCTGGGAGAAGGGTGTGGAGTGAAGGTTCACAGGGTAGAGCGGTGGAATGACATTCAGGGTTGAGTGCTTAACACCCAATGCCACAGAATTCAAATCCTCTCTCACTGATTCGTATGATATTCCCGCTAAGAAATTCAGCATTCCCGCCAGACCGAGCAGAATGTGTTTCTTATTGGTATTGGCCCTCAGATTTCCCTAATAATGGGTTTGATAACTTGGGCTATGGCCTAGACGTTTGTGTAGCTAAACTTGTTCTACTGTTAAAAGCTCTAAAAGTCTGACCATTAAATATACATGCAGGTTCACACCGTTTAACGTCGATC
Organism: Parotocinclus haroldoi; assembly: GCA_034779995.1. Taxonomy (NCBI): domain Eukaryota; kingdom Metazoa; phylum Chordata; class Actinopteri; order Siluriformes; family Loricariidae; genus Parotocinclus; species Parotocinclus haroldoi. The sequence continues at coordinate 9,468 of JAUZST010006473.1, forward strand.
TGATAAACACCTGTTCACGTTAATGGCCGGGGTCTTAAGAATTATAACAGGAAATAAAAAGGTGTGTTATATATATTATTCATGCCAGAAAGACAGAAACCTGGTACGAGCAAAGCCTTGCAACACCTGCAGACAGAAAAAATAATTGCAGTTTGAATTGAAGAGAGTGAGAGTGTGTTAAAGTGTGGAAATAAAACAGATTCTGGGTGAGCAAGACTTCCATTGTTTTTTTTAACCTTCATCATCCCTTTATGTCCACTAAAGTAATCGGACATCGGCCCGTTGGCTACATCTGGGATCATTTTTGTATTTTTCCCTACGAAAGCCTTTAGAGTCCAATTATAAACAGTGTATGAGTTTAAAGCATACTCTAGATCATGCACTGTGGGTCCTCCAAATAAACCACCCCAGTGACAAGAGTTTAAAAGCGCTGCCTAATAGCCGCTACACTGGAAACTATACGAACCATTGGAAGTCCATACTGAGCGAAGGAAACGACGCATGCTTAATATACTCCCACATTTCCATTTAGTATTATGCATATGCAATATTTACAATATCCTTCTGACAGCTATATATGCAGCAACCTTTTGAGAATTATCCATGCTTACTACGAGATCAAGGAGACCACAAATGGTAATTGTTCTTTGCCCAAGACGCCAAGCCGCACAAGAGAAAAAGAGACAAAGAGCAGTACTCTCTGTGAGCTGCCCAGAGCACTCTCTGGATGCTAGCTCCATAAATTTAACTGACAGTGCAAAGCTGATTAGCCATTCTGGACTCGGTCTTAAACAACGGGGTAATTTTGCAAGATGAGAGAAGCACTTTAGGTGAAGTGCTCCGCTGGAAAGGACGGCCTAGAGTAGCTTCAGCCGAATTCAGATTCAAAGTCGAAATCCAAGTCCCTTATATATGCTGTAATTTTTAATGTTGTAAAATTTGGAGGCAAAGAATTCCAAATCGACGATTCAGTGTTTGAATAAAGAAGCATTCGAATGCCAAGATTCCACTGCAAATACATTAGAAAGTATTCAACATGTTCTATCAGCACCGACCACTAGGGGGAGTTTTACCATTCTAAAAAAAACAGGTGAGCATACCTTCCAGCATTGAGTCCTTTGTATCAGTGCTAAGAGCCAGCCGCTGAAAACAGCAGTTCCTGAGAACAGAGCATTTTTGTCTGCACCTGACTAATTCTGGGATAGGCTCCAGGGCCCCCATATTGCCACTGACTAGTGGGTATGGTACTGAACTATAGACCAGAAGGTCTAGGGTTCCACCTCTGCCAAGCTATCACAGCTGGGTCCATGAGCAAGGCCCTTAACCTACAATTGCTTGGATTGTATTGGAAGATTGGAAGTATGAATTGCAAGTCGCTCTGGATAAGGTCTGCTAAATGACATAAATGAAAATGTAAATAAATGTGTAAAAATGGGACTGGCTACTAGTTTCACTATATTCACTTTTTTGGAGTGGGAGAAATATTCCAAAACAACACCAGCTAAAAAAAAATAAAAAAAACAAACACACAAAATATAATAAAATAATACTGGAGGCGGCTGATGACTAAAAATGACCTCGTAGTGATTGATCCGAGTGAAACTTTTAACTGCCCTTTAAATATCTGATTCAGGGCAAAACATAAAGCAAAGAAAGGTAGAACTTTCTGCTTTGTACAGCAATTACATGCACACTATAGCTTGAAGAATTAATCGATTAAGAATATATGGCAGCTCCCTTAATAATGCACCATAATACTTCATATGCTGTAACTACAGAAGTTAAACTGTAAAACCCAATTTAAGTTTGGGTTAAACTGCCTCGAGCTATACGGCTGCTCTCGGATTGCTGCTCACGCAGAGCCAGTATGCGATCTGTATGGAAAGGACTGCTATGATTTGGCATTTCTAGTCAATGATTCTCAAAGTCATTTATTTCAAAATTTGATTCGATTCTTACATCGTAATAACATTTGGCCCGAACATCTGCATATTTGTATGAAGTGTTTTATATTGTGTATTATTAATTAAGAGAAGACATACAAACAGATACAAGCTCACCGTATATTTGAGCTGTACGTCATTCTGTGCCATTCTGAGGCTGCCCCTTGTGGGGTGAATTGGAATAGCAACATGTTAAGTGCCATTACGCTGGCCACCCTGATGCAGCGTTTGTTTCTTAGGTGTGTGTACCACTTGCTGCTGATATTGCTGCCTTTTCTTGTAATAGTATGACTTTTGTTGGTTCACGCTGGAACCCAAGCATAGGTGTCATAGGTCAAGTCCCTTTTAGGGGTGTTCAAGCTCCACTAAATCAAGGTCCAGCACCCCTACATATAAGAGTAAAAAATGTGGTGGGTTTTGTTTTAGTTTTCTGACTAAAGTCTGTTTCAAATAAACTGAAAAAACTGTTCAAACCAAACCAAAAGCAGTCCACATTTCCTTTCAAAAGCTATGATCCACTTTCATCTTTCTACCTGAGGCAGGATCGCCTCACTCTATTGCGCTTTACATTTTTATTTCGTTTTAGTTATCGATTGTGATGGATTTGTGACTCAGGCTTAGCGTTAAAGGAAGTGTTTAAAGATTTGTTGGTGTCATTCCAGTCACAGTGTTTCCTCTACCCAAAAAGACACTTCACAATTCCCAAGTATGGGAATCCAAAATCGTGTTAAAAAGTACACATTTTTGTTTTAAAAATGGTGGTTTCGAATCTTGTCTCACTGAGTGCTCAGTCCCGGTCCAACTATACATTTCCTTGAACGCCACACCATATATAAGTACTATTGCTGACCATGTGAATCTATGCCTAGATCTAAATCCCAATAGTGCACATTGGTAGAACTGTGCTGAATTTTCCGCAGTAACATGATGGACCAGAATCTTAGTGGAAAGCCTCTGTTATATCGTTGAATCCCTGCCACGGTGCATTCAGGCTGATTGGAGAGCGAAGGGAGCCTCTACACTGTATTAAAATGATGCGCCTAACAAGATCTCTTTAAAAGAACCTTATTGACAAACTAATAGCCTGCTGTCTCTCTCCAGTTTTGTTCCTGCTGTTCAGAGAGGTATGATGTCAAATCGCGTGTCCTCAAAATTAGTATGGGTATCCATGCACACTTTATGGGAGGAATGTCAAGGTTGATGGCAGCTGGGGAAAATCCGAGGCAAGACTGCCTCCTGAGAGAGCTCCAGCAGCTGTCACGTGGACCTTTGTGAGGCAAGAACAGCAGGAGAAGGTCAGCATCTCGGTCTTAGTGTGCAGAACGATTGTCCGATACCTCATAGACACACACGGGAGCTGGATTGATGGAACCAGTTTGCAGATGGTCTCACTCTGATATTTTATCAAGAAACAAACTGGTGTGAGACTTGAGCAAAACATTAACAAACTGCACGCTTTTCTACGGTACATTTCAATCAATGTGGCTTTCTAACATGAAGCTTTAAAGTCAAAGACAAACCGAATGCTGATAGTGACCGTAACACAATATAACACTGGAACTTTTTTTAAAAGAAGGCTTGCTTATTCCTTTCGGATTTGGGAACGTCTTTGTGCTATTGTGAGATACAGTACTACTGTACAATATTTCAACATTTACACTCACTGAGCATTGGGAACACCCTCTACATTTTATGATTGATGCCATCTAATTAGCAAATCACACAGCAGCAGTTTTTTTCATAACTCGAGGAAAATGTGATGTCAATGATTTTGACCAAGGGATGATTGCTGCCAGGTATTATTCCACAAGAATCATCCTTTTGAGGCTCTTTCATGCTGTGAATTTCCCGTTCTACCACATCCCAAAGGTGTTCTATTGGACTCAGGTCTGATAACTAGATAAGGAAAGTGAAGAACACCAAATTCACTGACATGTTCATGATACCAATATGAGAAGACTTCTGCTTTGTGACATGGGGAATTATCATTATCATTAGTAAATCAACTGTGGCTTTGAAGGGGTGCACATGATAAGCAACAATCCTCAAATAGGTTGTGGCATTCATACTTGATTGGTACTAACAGGCCTAAAGTGTGCCAAATACCATTGCACCACCACCACCATTACCATATACCATTACACCACCTCGACTAGCCTGGGCTGGTGATACAAGGGAGCTCAGGACCATGGATTCATGTTGTTGGTGCAAAATTCTCACCCTACCATCTATGCATTCAGCAGAAACCGAGATTCATCAGACTTTTGCTGTTAGGTAAAAGCTTTTATGGTCCTCAAATTTCCAGTCCTGGTGACCCCGTGCCCAATCCGTGCCCAATGCAGCCTCAGTTTACTTTTATTGCTTGACAAAAGTGGAACCCAACAGGTGTCTATATATACATATTTCATTTATTTATTTATTTATTTATTACCCCCAGAGCTGTGTATTTGTACATTGTCAGGACTTTCATCCACACAGTAAGTCTTGGCCTTGTTGTCTTTGTCAGGTTGGCACTGCTGCCCAGTGTGGGGATTGCTACTCTTTGTGATTGCACCACATGGCTGCAATAGAAATCCAAGTCCTCAGGAAATGGCCGTCTCCAGCTGCTCTTACCACCAGCTTACACTAATAAAACGAGTTTAAACTGATTATCCTTTCTCTTTAGCCTTTAGATTGGTATATTAATATATAAAAATACAGCAATTACATTTCTGTATGAAGACTTTCTGTATGTGAGCATTACCGTAACTGGGTGAGAGAGGATGAAGATGAAGCCTTAGTTGCAGGCCATTATAGGGGATGCATTCAGACTTAATATTCCTGGAAGACACCGGGCTGGAATTCTCAGCTGTCTGCCTTACATTGCCTTAATGTACATTTACAAATCAGATAAATGTTGGTCTCAAGTCTGACTGGGGCAAGAAACAGCCCAAATTGCAGATAACGAATAGTAGCTGCCAGTTTCGTAAGATGTATTTACCTCTTAAGGCAGATTTATTAGGTATCCCATAAAAATCTAACCAGTATGTCCAGAAATGGAAAGGGACCACCAATGGATCACCGCAGAGCATCTGCCCGGTGCACCACTCTCTTCAAAGCAGTGTCACAGAGTACTAAGTTTTTTGGAGGTATACAGTTTGTATCATAATTCATGTCCTGATTAACATCTGGGCTAAATCTGTGCTGGCTAGCATTACTTTGTAAATAAGAAGTTGACAGATGGTACGGGAAGTGGTAATGCCAAATTCCAAGCCTAGTAACTGCAGCTGAGAATCAAATTAAGTGTTTTACTGTGTCACACATTAACACTAGAAATGTAACTATTTCAATAAGCTGGTAGGGGTTTGTCATAGGAAAAAGGTGCCACTCAAATGCACTGCTTACAAAAATGTTAGATATTTCATAATGGAATCGTTCCTAATT
>JAUZST010006474.1:0-14833 GCA_034779995.1 Parotocinclus haroldoi
ATATATAGATATATAGATAGATAGATAGATAGATAGATAGATAGATAGATAGATAGATAGATAGATAGATAGTCAGAAACTGGACCCCTCAGCAACTCTTCTCTTCTGAAAAAGAAGCAGTATATCTAATATTCTGGTGACCCAAGACTACAGTACAGTATACAGAAAAGTAATATATTATCGGCAAGACAAAAAAAGATCCACAGATTCAGTATAGATTGTAACATTTTGTTGTCTATTAAGCTTATATAGGGGTTTATGCAAAATATACAGCAATGCAATACCATATGTAGCCATTATTTTCAATAGAATTGCAAGTATAGAACTATAATAAGAACAAGGTATGCTATCATTCTATAACTTAATGCAATAAAAATTCTTATATTTATTATTATTTGCACATGTTCTGTGTGAGGTTTAAATTAGTTTTAGTAAATTAAGTTTAAATTCCGTCAGCAGAATTTTTTTTTATTGTGTGTATATGTTTATTAAAACATTATTTTATTCTTTTTTTTCTATTTTGAATTTTAATTAACAGAAATGAGGGTTTCTAGAATGAGTCCCTCATACTATGGAAGAAATGTTTAAATATTATGTAAACAGAAAGCTATGTTTGTATAAAGAGCTAAATTAAGATAATCGTAAGGCATTGACAGATATGCAGATGTTTTCTGCAGTCCACATATTAAAGTTAAATCCTTAATTTGCTTGTATAGTACTAGCAAATTAACTGATAAAATGGATAAATAAATTCCAAACTCACAAGTCTGAATCATACAAAGAAATACATTTACTGACACTGTGTTACAGTATATACAAAGGCATCATAATAAGTTTAATACCTGCAAATAATACATACGGCATTTGACACTTGACTTTGTTATGGCAAATATCTTGAAATAAACTCTCCAGCAACTAATAGTCTATTGCTAAATATGCTGAAGAAAACAACCCTATATGATGATTTATGGTTCAGTTACGAATTTACGGTTAGCAAAGGTAATGACATACCTAGGTCACAGGACTACTATGCCATTTCCGTTTGTATCTTCACATGTACTGGGTTGTATAAGGCACTAGGGTGCGATTTGATTTTGAACAATACTTGGGACTTGGGGGTAATGTTATGGAGTTATGTGGCCATCTTGTGGACAAAGTGTAGGCATAGGTACTGATAAATTTCCTATATTATTCTAATCTAGTCAACGATAACGGTGGGACACATGTTATGAAACCTTTATAAATGCATTCCATGCTGCTGATTTTATATTGAGCTCCCATCTTGCTGTTGATTAATTGATTGTTGATTAATTGAAAGCATTAGGTAACTCCAAATAAAAAATATTTGTGACAGTATGGTAAACAAGAAATAAATGCAGTGTTCCTTTCCTGTATATTACCTTTCATTTAATTAAAGCATATTTCATGTTTTTTTTTCTGTTAAACTTAAATTAAATTGCAAATATGAATTTATTCCTTGATTTAAGGCCTGCAACACATGCTGAAAAATGTTGGGACAGTAACAAAAGCATTATCCACAGAAAGCTGAGTATTTGAGGAGCAAGGGTGGGAGAGTATACCAAATTTGTCAAAAAAGCATATTAGATTTTAGGAATGCTTAAAAACAATGTTCTTTGAAACATTGAAAGGGCTTTGCATATTTCTGCCTCTGCCTCGCATAATGTCAAGATTCAAGGAAGCTGAACACTCGTGACCTCCGATCCCTCAGATGGCACTGCATCAAGAATAACCATTCAACAATAACTGATAATAATCACATAGGCGAGGGATTTCTTTGTCATTTTTTGTCAAGCACTACAAGTGTAACATTCACAATTGCCACTTTAGTGTGCAAAAAAGAAGCTTCATGTTAACCATGTCCAGAAAATGTCAGGACAGTCATATGTAAAGATTTTTCTCACACAATTTTTTGACAAACTGGAGATCCTCTGCTCCTCAAACACTTGCCATTTCGTAGATATTGTTTTGTACCAAATCATGATTACAATTACTTGTTGACATTTGAACTTACATTATTATTAAGGTTTTTAAATTCATTACTAGCCCTAAATTGCCCAATTGAAACTTTTTTTGGAATATGCCACAAGTTCACATTCTTGGATGTTTATTAGAAAATGAAAATAAGTTGACCAGATAAAGCACAAAATATCTTGGTTTCATACTATCTGCAATGAAATAAAAGTCAAAGTGACTGTAATGAACTTACATTACACTTTTGGTGTTAGTTTTTTTTTCTCATTTTCAATATTGTATCAACCTTTTCCTGATTTGGAGTTTAATTCCATTCTTTTGTTGTTGTTGTTATTTTGATTTGTCCAACTGTTAAGATTATGAAAAATGTAATATACTGTAATATTTCATATTTCAAATATGATATTTGTTATCATAAACACAGCCCTCCACCAAGTTTTTGTCCCAGTGATGATAAATGAAGTTTTTTTTTCTAAAATACAGTTTTTATCTTTAAGTAATTATTTATTCCATAATTTGTTTAAAGAATTATGTTTTACAATGTTACAATGTAGCCTATTAGACTGCTGTATATGACAGTTACTTAGTTCATGCTTTTAGTAGCCCTTATTTCAGAATTTCTAGCTTTTATATTGTGTCAGTGTTGTTGGCTACTGTGATATGTGCTAAATGCATTAATACAGCATGTATTATAGTTTGCATAGCAATGCATAGTAATACATTTTGCAATAAAACACCCTCAGATTAAATGTGTGTACTTTTCACAGCAGGTAAAATAGCACTGAATTACGCTTACTACAATTGCTGAATCTTATTAATGTTACTACTTTAACAATGATTCTATAAGATTCTTGTTTAAAATCACAGCACAACCATACACTCATTACTAAATTTATATTTTAAATTGTTTGAGGTAATATACAACGTACATACCTTAGACAATTTTCATACAGTAGACCTGATCCATTTTTAAAACATTGCCTTAATCTAGAAATCACCATCTGGTGTTCGGATGTCATACTTTCATGATATCTATTTATTCATTTTAATTCTAATTATTTTTTTCAGGTAGTAAAATAGCTACTACTATCAAAACAATAGTTTTGATATTGTGATGCAATTAATGTTCAGAGTTTATTTCTAGGAAATTAAATATTTCAATGCTAATTGTGTATTATGAAACGGAGTATTATTCCAAATTGTCATTGTCATGTTAATACATGGAGAGGTTTTTTTATATGTAAAAAGTTAACTTGAGTAGGCTACAAATTCTTCTACTGTACTCTTCTTTGTACTTAAGCACAAAACTGCACTAGTTATTGTAGCATTTATTTGATCTAAGTTATAAGTATAAAGGTTTACAAGATGAATTACAATATCAAGGCATTGTGCGTCTTTAACTGGAGAAGGTGCAGATTGCACACTGAACTAATATATATAACAGGGAGTTATAGGAAGTCTGTAAACATTCAGCAGTAGATATTCAGCTTCTAATAGAATTACACAGTGGTATGACTGAAATACATCTCAAATGGCAAATGTGTTTTTTTTAATCACTCATTCAGTTGTGTGAAGTCATGTGGCGAGAGAGATGATGACGTTCACGAAAGTATTCATGACAGATGGGACATGTCAGCTTCTCCTCTCTTCTCCTGCGACCCTGAGCCTCGGCTGCAAATTCTTTCTTGTGGTGCGAGCGCATGTGGAACACCAAATCTGAGGTCATCCGAAAGGACAGGTTACATTTGGCACACCAGTTCTGCATAGAAACACCCAGAGAGCTAAGCGTGGGTGGAAGAAGAGGAAGGGAGGAAGAGGAGGGATGTACAGGTCCAGTAATGCTCCTGCACCAGGGATCAGGTGCATAATGGAAGGAGCCTGTTGTAGTAATTTGAGCTGTTGTTTGAATGCTGGTCAGGTCATTGTGAAGGTGAGAAGCCAGCAGATTACTGTAATCTGAACCGTCCTCTGAAAGTTCCTTAGGGCCACACAGTGGAAGTACTGGATGATGCTCCACAGTTGTAGTGCGCTTACTAGGTTTGCAAAAAGCGCTTTTTTGTTGCGCATGCGTACTCCAAACCAGAACTGAGTTGGAGCTCACATAATCATCCCTGGATGCAGGCGCAGGAGGTTGAAGGTCTGTGTACTCGACGTGTCCCAGTTTAGTTCCTGTTGTTTTCTTAATCACCGCAAATGCACTGTTTTTATCACTTTTTAACCTAGAAGATGACCAACGGTCATCCGTTACTTTTGTGGACTGTTCCAAGTCGTGTGCATATAGCTCTGGGTTAATAGGAGTCATATTGGTTATGTTCTTTCTCTCCAGTAAAACAGACTTTCTGCGCGGACTTCCATCGTGCTTCCTTTTTCGGTTGGCGAGCAAGTCCTCGGGTGCTCCTGAATTTTGTTCCATGTCTCTTGCGATGTTGTGAAAGTCGGTGACTTGGCGCTTGACTCCCTCGTGCGTCTGTTCGCTCTCAGCTCGGCCGGCGCACAAAAAACGACAGTGAGCAAGGAAAGGGTGCAGATTCTTGAAAGCTTGCTCGCACCTTACACACGAGAGACCTGAAGCGAATATTCATTAGTGCAATTAGTGCTTTACAAGTAGCAAAACATGCGCAACTTGCCACACACTTTACAGCGTGCAATAAATGTGAACGAGGTCGTTCTAAAAGGGACAATCTCCGTGACCCGCAAACAATGTGAACAGTCCTCACCATCTGTCCGGACTCTTGTTTTAATGTCGCTGAAGCCCAGAAGATGAGACAGTTCCTCATCATACCAGACGAGCAGTTCCTCCCCTTGGCTGATGTCTCTGATGGTGCGGAAATACAGCTGCCCTGCCTTCACATAGGCCTCTGTATTCTGCTCTTCTGCATCCATTGCTGCTTGCACTAACCTGAGCCATGGTACCACCAGCGGAGAACTCTTTAAAGCATCCGGATCTACCTGTTGATAGCCGTATATATGATCATCCTATATGCACAGATGTCTAGACCTAGGCTATATTCAATAATGCGACTGAGCAATTGACGCACTTACTGAGACGTCAAATGTGACATTGTTTCCATTAAAATATTCCCGATAGTTAAGACAAAGGCTTGTAAAACTTACCCGAAACACGTACGATTTTCCTCTTCTGTCGAACGATTTCAAGGCGATGAAAGCAATTGTGTCATAAAACGTATTATGAAGCACACAGGGACCAAAAGACACCCCGGCCGGTACATCCTGGGTAACTTGGACAGTAGTGAAGAAATCAGGACCGTTATGGTGCAGAAATTTGCTGTCGTTGCTCCACAGACTGTTGGAGGTAAAACTATGATCCATGGTTAAACCCTGTAAAAAAAGCCGGGAAGTAAATTAAATTAGGTCTATGATGCTGCAAAATGCACGCGGGATAACTATGGAGAAATTCTCATCAATAATCTAGACATTAAATCATTTTGGAAAGGAAAGGCAAATTCTAAGTGTTTACAGTTTAATCTCAACTGGCTGTTGTTTCCCCACGCAGCACGTGATTACTAAAAATATTGATATGAACTGAAAACAGAAGCAACAGCAAAATGAGCAAAATGTTTATTACGCTAAATTGGGGTACCAGTAAGTTTTTGATGCCAGTTTTTAATACCCGCTTATTAATGACATAAATAAGTTAAGACAGATAGTGGAACTTACAGATGAAGCGATGTGCTCTGAAGCTCCTCGTAAAGCAAAGGAGGATCTGGTGAGAGCTAGCTATAGTGCGCGCGCTTCTGCTCAGCTCCGCCGCAGTTCTGATCTGCGCATCTACATTTTACACGCTCGCTCATTAGGGCTCTGGAGGGGAGCGGAGGGGGTGTCAGGCATGTCCACTGAGCGCACACAAACCGATAAGCAATTATCTCTGAGAAATTAATCTCGATCAGCTCAAAGACAAGGCTCCAAAAACTGCTCTTCTGTTTAAAAGGGCCACGGCTTAAAGTCATACGCATGTATGGAGGCACATTTTAACGTAGTATGGTCATTCCAGGATTATTATTACGATTCTTTTAAACATAACACTATGTTCGGATAAGTGGTTCTTTCTGGCATTTCGGTAGCTTAAAAGTCCAGATAAATTCAGCAACGAATTACGTTAAACATTACAAAATATTGGCCTGTCTCTAAAGTATGCAAAGCACCCTAAGTAAATTTTGGTCTAGCATATTCTGAAAAAATAATTCTGCTTTCCATTAACATGAATCTCAGTTTTGGTGACTATTTTAAAAGTGATTGTACCTCCTTAAGTTATGTAGTGTATAAACATATAAACAATTTTATAAACAAGTGTAGCTTACTCTGCTATTCTATTATTCTATATTATTCTATTATTTATTATATAAAATACATAATACAATAATAAAGTGCACATAATAATAAAGACATAATAAATGCCTATATTTATTCTAATTGTTTTAATAAATTGTTTAGGGGTAGTATTTGTACAAATTGAACCCTGGCGTGTGCATTATCTACTTAAAAAGAAAAAAAAAACCCGATAAGATTGTATGTAGTTATCTACAATGCAAGGACTGAATTGATAAGATTATATGGCCGTGTTCAGTATAGAACTGATATATAATAAATGTTATATGCAATATTGTTTATGCTATCACAGGGCATTAGGGTTAATTTTAAGACATCGTGTTAGTTTGCTATGAAATCAGAAACAGCAGGGGGTATATGACTGATATTTTTTAGAAGGTATTAAATATTTTTAGACATCATGATAGTTTGTTATGAAACCATCATCCTCAGCAGCAGGTCCAGTGTTTTGGTGAACAGCACTTGCTGAGGTCTGCCCGCGCTCTCTCACTAGAGGAGGGGCGAGTCAGGATGGTTTGGGGGCAAAATCACGAACATTTTCGGTATTTGCCACGCTTAGAAATTAGTGTCACACATCTGGAATACATTTGACGGACTAGCACTCTTACTTGATTATCAGAGTTTCGCTTGTTGCATGCTTTTTCCTGGCGTGAATGAGTTGTTTAGGAGAAAGATGGCGCGCCCTGTGTTTGGTTCTGCTCTGACTTCAGCGCTACTGTTAGGAATAGCCATGTTCGGGTTTACAAATGGAGAAGCCAAGCCTAGAGAGGAAGAAAGCTCTTGTCAAGGTGCATTCGACTTGTATTTTGTCCTCGATAAGTAAGTACTTCTTGACAAGTATTTCAACTTAACACATAATTGGTATGTGAAAGCCTTCTTATGGCATGTATAAATGCACCCTGCGTTATAATTTTAAAGTTATCAAATGGTGTGATTTTTTGTTTTTGTTTTGTTTGATTCACTTAAGGGTTGACTGGTGATGCTTTCCATACGGAATTATCCGAGTCTGAGATAAAACCCAAAGGCAACACAGGATGCATACAGAGTAATATGTCCAAACAGACCTTTAATTGTTAGGACTGATTTCCCATATCCTAGAGTAATCTTAGACTAACAAATCCTAGACTTATTCTAGACTAATAAAGCTTTTCAGAGATAATTTCAGTATAAACCAGAACTGGGGCTCATTCATGTCAAAATTGTCCAATGGTATTTATGACTGCATGTTTTCCTTGCTTATGAATGTTTTTACCAGAACAGAGGCTGATCTTGTCACTAAGCTTTCCTAAACAGCATACTGATCTACTTAGACCATACTGTGCTTATCACATAGAAACTATGAGGAAAAGAAAACGTTTCATATTTTTTCCAAGAAGCAGATTATGTCACCAAACTTGATGCTGTTTATTTCATGATCTTAGATCCACATATACTTTGCACTGAATATGTAACTATAATACATATGTATCTGTAAAGTTATGACAGTAGCAAAATGAAGTAACATTTTATCCCTAGAGGAACATGTGATGCTCCTATATAGAATATCACAGATATAGGTTTCAAGTAGAACCAAATTTTCTTTTGTCCCAGAAACTTAGCAACAAAGCGAAACATGTCTATTAAATAGTAACTGTAGAGATCTTTGTCACACAAGTATTTTAATAGTAAGGTACTCTGTACTTTGTTTTGATTATTGTGTCTCATTAATTGAACGTATACTGTAAGTCTGAGCTGTTTGGGCTACGCACATCTCTTATTGTGTGCTGGTGGAATGTACACCATTTTTTTGATCTCCAGTTTCGTGCACCTGGCTGGTGAGAATAATTTAGCATGCTCTAACTTGCTCTATACTGTTTGTGCACTTCACAGTTTTCAGGAACATTAACTTTTTATTCTCCTATTCAAGGTATTCAAGCTTAGGTCCCCTGAGCTCCAGTATAATATAGGCAATACAAATTATTTAAACAGAATTAATATAGAACACTACCCTCAGATAACAGAATGTCAGCTATGCTAACACACCAACATGGGGACCGGGGTTCAAGTCTCACTAGTTCCTTATGACTGGGTTGATTTATCATTTGCACCCCCTGGATTCAGTGATCCAAGAATCATGTTAGCTCCCAGAACTATACCACCTCCAATAAAGCATGAAAGGCCTTCAGTACATGCCATGTCTAAGAGTGTGTTGTGTACCTAAATCATGTCAGGCATGTTTGGGATCAATTATTGTATGTACCCATGTTGTATTTATATCAGGTACATGTAATTGCTAAAGTGTGATTGTGTATCATAATGCAGTTAAAAGTCTATCAATTGAATGTTATAGCTTTGTTTTAATTTATAACCAGAATTATGATTATAATATTTAATTGATCCATAAATACCATGCATTGTTGTAATTGTTTTAAACATATCTAACAGACTGACACATTTTGACTTTGTCAGATTTGAAACCCCTATTTCATAAGTTGATGTAAATGCCAGCTCTAGTTTGGACCTTAACCTGCTACACTTGGCAACTGCCATCAGATCTAATTCAAATCTGTAACTCCATAAGGAGGAGGTCCTGCTTCCTGTTAGGATAAGACAGATTCTCCTGACACAAAAGCAGTTAACCTTTTTTTGGAAGTTCTTTGAGGCCTGTAATTACTTACTGAGCTGTGTTTATTTCACAGGGTGGTCCAAGAGCTACTTCACATTGTTTAAGGGAAAATAATAATAGCTGATTCCAACTAAAAACAAGTTGGCAGTGCTTAGTTAGTGTTATAGCATCACCACTCCAGAGATCCCCAGTTCGAGTCCCAGCCCAGACTCCTTCTGTGTTGAGTCTGCATGTACTTTTTGTACATATATTGGGGCGATATATTGCAATAGTCCACATAGTTCACTGAAAATATAAAAAAAGGTATGATCGGAGTAGTCTTAATACTTCACATCACTATTAAAACACTTTACTGCAATGCAGGAGTGGAGACCACTTAAAGTCACTTAGTGTTTTTTTAGTGTTTTTTTGCCTTATAACAATAATTTTTGTGTACTGCTGTATAATACTTCCTGCCTGTGTGTGTTTCTTATGGCACTCCATTTTCCTCCCACATGTAAAAGACTGTGCTAGGTTAAGTGGAGATTCTCAAGTGTCCTTGTGTGAGTGAGTGATTGTGCGTGTGCAAATGCCCTGTGATGGATTGGTGCCCTGGAGAGGGTTCCTAACTTGCTGCATGTGGTGCTGGTTTTCCTTGACTCTGGTCCCTGAATTTGGATTTCAGCGATTAAATCAATTATTTCCGTTCTACTAATAATCTCTAGTTACAGTTTATTTGTTAGGTGTAAATGGCACAGTGTTTATTGCATTGCTGTATTTTTGTACAGATCTGGAAGTGTCAAAAACCACTGGATTGAGATCTACTCATTTGTGGAACACCTAGCTGAGAAATTTATTAGGTAATTCCCAGTCTGATGTGGGTTAATCTTCACTGTTGTATAACAGTGAATATAACAATTCTGATGTCTGATGTTGCAGCCCAATGCTGAGGATGTCCTTTATTGTATTCTCTACACAAGGAAATGTCATCATGAGACTCACTGAGAACAGGTAAGACATCTCTCAAGGACTGTCTTGATCAGTGGTTCTTAAACTGAAATCGATTCTTTCAGTGGTGCTTGAAAGTCCTAAGAGTAGATAAGTGGAGCTCAACTGAACAAATGTGACAAAATGCTATACTTGGTCACTTAATAATTGAAGAAAAAAGATACAATGTTGCATATCTGTTAGTGAGAAAAGTAGGTTACATAGGACTAGCTAGCTAGTTAATTTGAAGGAGCAATTGCTGGACAAGAACTGTTGGACAATCTGATCCTGTTCACTCCCAGTGTGTTTTAGCAGTCTTGGGTGACCATACACCCTACTGAACAGTCAACATGTGGTACTCTCATCTAGTTTGACATGCTTCTGTTCACCCCTATGAATATGTCACTTTAATTAAGTTTGCATCTAATTTGTATAATTCAACAACTTTCTATGACTTTTCATTTGCTTTTCAGATTTCAGACTTGTTTAATTAAATGAAATCAATTCTTCTTTTTTTAAACGCTTCATAGTCCTTTAGAAATATCCCCTATTTTTTGTGAACAGTGAATTCAATAAGGGATCTATCAAAGTCTGATCTTCACGACATCTTTGTGGAAGGCAGCAACAAAGGATGACAACAGAAAAAGACTTGTTGATGATATTCAGGCTGAACAAAACCATCTCTAAAGTTCCCCAATCCAAAGTCAGTTAGACTGTGAAGCTGGTCAACCCAGCACACAATCTCTCCCAAATTAAGGAGTATAATACTCTGTGCGTTGAAGGTCAGGGTAACCTCTCTCACATAAACAAATATTAACAATATTAACATATGAACATTGCTGTTCGTCTGCAGTGAAAAGATAAAGATCACTCAGACAAGCCAGAAAGGCATCAGGAAGAAAGTTTTGTAGATAGATTTACTGCTTTGTCTGAAGAAAGGAAAAGCCTGAAATCCAGTATATAAATCTCAGGCCATCTCTAGAACATGGTGGCGGTAGTGTCACGGTTTGTCCCTGTTTTTAGGCCAGGACAACAAACCAATTTTGTTGAAATAGCAAATTTGGAGTTGTACCAGCAAATTCTGAATGAAAAGGTCAGGGCATCTTTTTGTGAGCAGACTCATACATAATACATATACACAATAGAGAATGCATACAATTAGTTCTACCAAAGAATGGTTCAGTTTGTGTTAGTCCTCAACAGGCTGGTAATCTTGTTTTCTGTTGTTAATTCAGAACTACTGTGTTTTTATTTTTTATTTGAAAGGGACGACATTACAAAAGGCCTAAACATTCTGAAGCGAGAGGTACCAGGAGGTGGCACATTCATGAATCTTGGATTAGAAAAGGTATTTGGTCATGATTTACCTCTGCTAACAATGCTGGATTAGAACCATTTCTATTTGTCAAATTTGCACCTTTTATTGTATTCTGATGTGCTGAATTTTGCAAATGTTATAAATGTATAACTGCAACAATGTTGCAAATGTATAGCTAACATATATTTTTGCTTTGCCATTTCAGGCTAATGAGCAAATATATCATGGCAATTATGGTAAGTGTAGCACAGGCCATTCCATTTGAATAGTAAGCCTTCCTACAGCACGTGATGTTTCCTTTCCAGGGACGGCCAGCGTTATCATTGCTTTGACGGATGGAGAGTTAAATACAAATCAGTATGTCAAAGCGCAGCAAGAGGCAAGTACATATGCTAGTGGTGCCATGCTGCAAGCTGCCTTTCTGTGGTATCTCCTTAATTCTCTATGACATGAATGCATTATCAGACTGTGTGTGCACTGACTGTGTGTGCTGGCTATTTCTGTGCAGGCCCAGAGGGCCAGATCTTTGGGAGCTATAGTGTATTGTGTTGGGGTCAAAGACTTCAATCAGACGCAGGTACAAATTACAACACTTTGCATGATAACATTTGTGTCTTGTCTATATACTGTAGGTAGTTCTTTATGGACAGAGAGAGATATGACTAATTATATATAATGACATACTATTGATATAACTAACAGTAATGCTCTTTTAATAAATTAATCAGTACCTACTGCATAGTATATTTTGAATGTATGTGTCAAGTGTCGAGTGTGTATGCATGTTTGTATGTGTCTGTCTAATCTATCTATCTCATCATTGTATATTGTATTAGTTGGCCAACATTGCTGACAGCATTGAACATGTGTTTCCTGTTGTGGGTGATTATCAGGCACTCAGGGGAATGATTGATTCAGTAAGACTGCAATTATTAAATATTAATTATCACCATCGACTTCTTTATAAATAAAAATTAAAAGTTAATAACTAAAAGTTCAGCTTGGTTCATGTTTTTGTTTCAGATAATCAAAAAATCATGCATTGAGATTTTATCAGCTGAGCCATCAAGTGTGTGTGCTGGAGGTAAGCAGTTGCCTGGAGGTCTATTACATTTTGTAAAAGAGTAAAATGAAGGAATATAGTCTTTCAGAACACATAGAGCCCACGAAATGCCAACAAATAATAAACTGGTATATAAAGAAAAAGTCATTATGAAATTACGTCTGTGTGCTAAGTGGCTCATTGCTGTGGTGTAATGTCTGTAGTGAGCATTACTCCATGGAGCTCATCATAGAATTAAAACTGATCATGTCTGAGCAGAGCTAATCTTGTTGCTATGGTGACTGTGCTGTAAGTGCAATATTATGCTGTAAGTGCGTGCTAAAAAGGTCATGTCAAGCCTCATCCATCCTGTGCGCTCTACACACAAGCACTCAGTGTGGCACGCTTGTCTACCGAGCTGTAGCCAATTAAACAAATGGACATCTCATTGTTAAAGGGAAGGCTAAGTTGCCGCATGACCACTGAGCAGAGATCAGACAACAGATTTGATGTGGCAAACTAGGCCAAGACAAACCAGCCAGGCAAAAAAAACCCAGCTCTGATATTAGTTGCTCATTTCCAACAATGAGTTATCTGTCAGTTTATGTCACTAGTTCTATTACAGTGCAGAAGCATTGCTGTTAAATAGCTGATGAAGGCATCACATTATAGTAGAGCAACCAGTATATTATTATAGGTAAGAGCTATGATTGAAATATTGCATTGTGAAGAATGACATAGTTAGTAAAACATATTGCACAGTAATAAAGTCCACCACATAACAACATACCTGACATCAGTACTGTGGTTACCAAGAGTAAATTTAAACATGAGCAGCACCTCTTTAGGAAGGTAAGTTATGTACATGACGTGTGTTTTAAAAATCATGCTGATATGAAATGGCCAGGATACCCAGCCACCAAACAGGCAATCAGAGCATGCTGTCATATGTGACAGTGATTGCTGCTGTGATGAGTGATCTTTATCGCAGTGTAGATCTAGAACCATAAGATCTGGCAGTTATTGACGAGTTCCTGCATGTTCACAGCAGACCTGCATTATCATAGTTTTCAGGTGTGGATGGGATTTGCTAGTTTTTCAAGCTGATATGTAGGGTGTGGGTCAACTGCACACCAGTCACTGCCCACCATCTTGCTCCAAGCGCTGCCCAGCAATGACCTTTTCCCCATGCCACCATGTCGCAACCTGACATGCCACATCTGACAGTAACACATTAAGAAAAGGACATATATGCTGCAGTCTCTGGAACTGAATGGAATTAACGATTTTAGCAATGCAGGGGCACACGCCTTCATCTGTAAACATTTAGAAATATTACATTATTTCTTTAGATTTGTTACATTATTTATTTAACATCAGTATAAAATAACACACTTCTAGAGATCAAAGAGTCCTGCCAGCCACCCACCAGCACACATTTCACATTAGAGATGAGTAAATAAGTCAAGTCAAGTCAGATGGAATATTTTAGTGGTCTGGAGCCGGTACTGGAGAAGAGAAAATATAGTTATTGTTAGTTATAGTATATTTTTAAGAACACAGTGTCTACAACTAGACCACTGAACCACTGACACTAAATGTAGCATGGGACTCTGGTAGCATAGCTTATAAGAAACTGAAGAAACAGAAGGTAACACAGTCAAGAGGAATCACATGAGACCTCAGCAGCCCGCCTCTCCAGCAATAAATACACCATAGTACATTTTAAAAGTAAAAAAGAGTAAAAGGTAAAAAAGAGCCTTAATAATTTAATAAGAATTTGATTGTTTTCATATCAAATTTATTTGAAAAACATAAATGCATTATAGAGCAGATGAATTAAATAGTAAATGTACTTAAATAGAAGTAAATTCGATGAATACTGTCAGATAATATAAGCGTAATTTTACTCAGCAATGGTATTCTCCTGACATTTATTTGCTGCAGCATGTCCCTGGTGGCATTCTAACAACAGGTGTTCTTTTTTTCACTTGGTGAACTTTGCTGTCAGTGTTAATGTGATGTAGGCAGTGAAAAGGAACAGCGTCTGCAGCAAAGAATCCTCTTAAACCTTTCAATTTTCACATGCCTTCACATCTGTATGCACACACAATGCCATAGGTAAGGTCACTGTCACCATGCGTCCACCAACATTCACTGAGGCAGGTTTTAACTGAGGGTGTTTGCTCTCTAACATATGCTACTTAGCAGCAGTCAGTAGATCTGCAGCAGGGCCTGAGGGAATACAAAGGTCAGACAGCCAGATTTGGCAGCCACCAAACACAGTTCCTTCCACAGCCAATGAACACAGCCATTTTTAGTCACATCACTGTTATTCTCAATACCAGTGGAACATGTGCTATTTTTTCCTGCTTCTTCAGTGAGTTAAGTGTTTCTGGAACATTAACTGTGGAGCAAGTATGTGGGCACAGTAACCAACTCACTGGCCAATTACACCTGTGTGGCATTTCTCAAAAATTGCTACCTATATAAAAGTTCGATCAAGTGAACTTTAGGCCACATAATGTCATAAAATTGTAGTAACATATTTGGTATTTTTAAT
>JAUZST010006475.1:0-14833 GCA_034779995.1 Parotocinclus haroldoi
ACACACACACACACACACACACACACACACACACACACACACACACACACACACACATCAGGTAGTATGTGTAATAAAAAAAATACCTCTTTAGGAGTGAATCCTGGAACCAGTCTTGCCACATTCTCCCAGTTTATTGGCTGTGTGGTTCCCCAAAGAGACCCCAGAACCATGTCCAGCACCAGGAGACTGTTATCATATGGGAAATTGTTGTTCATGTTACAAAGACGATTCATTATCTGAAAGACAAGAGGCAGATGGAGTCAGTTGAAGATGTTGCTATGACTTGCTATATTAATTCAATACAGTCATGTCCCATTTAACGTCCATCGGCATTATATACACACACAAACAAAATTCTATGTGACAATGGTCACCATCCCGCTCCGCAGAACATACCGTGGAAGTTAAACGGCGCATCATTTTGACTTGTTATTCTTACGAAACAAAGAAAGGAACGTTTTATCTGGGTTATTACACCGTTAAACATCTGTATCTAGTCATTTCTGTTAATTTTCAGAGGGAAAAGGAATCACTTAAGCATCAGTTACAATTCAGAAACAAAAAAAGGAATGTGAAATCTATGTAAAATGTATGACAAATGTAAATATGACATTTTTTAAAGGTTGGTTTGTTCATTTGGCTTCTTTAACGTCGCCATTGGCATCACTGGCCAGCTCAGCGACACACACAAGGTTACATCAGAAACACCAGTCACATATATACACATATACAGGCCAATGCCAGTTTAGAGTAATCAATTACCCTGACACACATGTCTTTGGACTGTGGGAGGAAACCGGAGTACCCGGAGTAACCCCACACAAACACTGGGAGGAAATGCAGACTCCACACAGAAAGGACCCAGGACGCTCCACCCTGAGATTGAACCCGAGACCTTCTTTCTGTGAGGCAGTGGTGTTACCCACTGAGCCCCCGTGGTGCCCTTTTAAAAAGGTAAAAATAGATCACAGTGGAAAAAAACAAAAACAAAAAAAAAACGGTGAACTCCGTGTATTGCTACAGCCTTTCTGCCTACTCTAAGTGGTCACCAGATAAACTACAGAACTTGATAAGTTTTAGGACCTGTAGGACCTTAGGACCTGACCCCCTGTGCATCACAATACAGTCAAATTAATTAAAGGGACATCATGTACATCAGACAACGAAAAAACAAGAACTAAGCAAATACAGGGTTGACAAAAGTGATGGGACATTTAATAATGGGAGATTTCATTTGAAGGTCTCCACTAATTTGTTGTGAGCAGTGCAGAAGGGTCAAATAAAGATGGCTTACCTTCCGTGCTTCTGTTAGGGACTGGTGCGTTTGTTTAATGCAGGCGTTACGGTTACGAATCAGATGTCCACCTCGCAGGAGGACTCACATTTCTAAAACGTTTGCCTTCTCACAATTTCGCTCTGCATGTCAGGTTAAAGGCCAGCAGCCTGCAGCCATTTGAGCTTGGGTGTTAAAACGGTGGCGCCTTCCATCAATACCGCGCTGTGTGCACGCGAGGGAGAGGGGGCACGAGCTGAGCAGCTAAGACGGAGTAAAGGCCCACGTTAAACGTGCTCTAATAAAGCCGGCTCGCATCTGTTTCGGTCGTTCCGCCGGTCCTTATCCATCCCGTTTCCGGTGTCGCACTGCAGCAGGTGCCACAGGGCGTCCTCGTTGCCGCGGAGACTCGCCGCGTCCTTCCGGTTCCTATACAACGAGAAGTGCTGTACAGGCTGAGAGCCTATACGGAGGGGTCCTGAAGAACGCAGCCAATCAAAAAGCTGCAGCTCTTAAGCTCCGCCTCAAAAGGCTGTTAAACTCGTTGTTTGAAAGCTAGCAGAATGCATTGTGAGGAAATGGGCACAATTTAATGAACATAGTATATATCGCGTTATTCTACATGATGATTAATGACTAAATGGCCAAGGTATTGCAGAACTGATTATGATTTTCTGTACTTTTTATTTTAAATAAATAACATTTATAGTAGGGCAGCATGGTGGCTCTGTGGGTAGCCATGCTGCCTCACAGCAAGAAGGTCCTGGGTTCAATCCCAGGATAGAGCGGTTTTTCTGTGTGAAGTCTGCATGTCCTAACTATGTCTGCATGGGTTTTACTCCAGGTATTCTGGTTTCCACCCACAATCCAAAGGCATGCGTGTTAGGTTAATTGGTGTCTCTAAAGTGGTCCTTAGTGTGTACCCTACAATGGATTGGCACTCTGTCTAGGGTTCCATCTCTTCCCAAAGGTGATCCACTGGATTGAGATCTGGTGACTGTGGAGGCCGATTAAGTACAATGAACTCACTGTCATGTTCAGGAAGCCAGTTTGAGATGTTATGGGCTTGGCACGTTATCCTGCTGGAAGTAGCCATCAGAAGCGCATGGTCACAAAGGGGTGCACATGGTCAGCAACAATACTCAGGTAGGCTGTGGGGTTTAAGCGATGCTCAGTTGTTATTACGAGGTAATAACTTAAAGTCACTTAAATCACCTTTCTTCCCCATTCTGATGCTCGGTCTTAAGATCCGCAGCTCGTTTTGATGTTGTGTATACACTTGAGCGCTTTCAGTTACTGACATGTGAATCCACTATTATTCAAATCATTGTCATGAACCAAGCATTCATTCCCAATCAAAACCGCTGCATAAATATTCAATACCAACAGATTTTAAAAAATCGTTTTCTCAGAGACTATTAAGTGTTTATTTAACATTCAGTTCAGTTCAGTCACAGGTCATTACCCTATATTTACTGGATGCATTTTACAAAGGTTTTAAGAACTTGTATTTAATTATTTATCATTACGCCTTCATTGCAGATCAAGACGAAGGGAAAATGGTGCAAAAATCTGCGAATGCAACAACTGAACTAAATGTTCAACAGATACTTCCTGGTACTTCCAATATTCTGCTTGATAAAGCACTAGGCATTCTTGCATTCACACATATACTTACTGGGGTGCAACAGCTGATGCAGTTGCATTTTTTTAACACCAGATGGTGCAATCATGTTATTTCTTTTATTTTAATTGCAGCTGACTAAAGATTCCATCCGTCTTCCCATGAGCTTAATCCGAACGGGGTCGTGGGCCAGCCAGTGCCCTCACGGCAACTCTGGGCACAAGGGCAGGAACAACCCTAGACGGAGCGCCAACCCATCATAGGGCGCACACACAGTCACACACTAAAGACCACTTTAGAGACACTAATTAACCTGTGTAAGGACACTGAAGTACTCGGAGTAAACCCACACAGACACTGGGAGAACATACAGACTCCAGAAAGGACCCAGGCTGCTCCACCCTGGGATTGCTGTGAGGCAGCAGTGCTACCCACCCAACCCCCGTGCTGCCAGTGACCAAAGATTTGAAGAGAGTTCAAAGAGTTTTTTTTTTATTCTTATACAAGAAAATACAAATTATTTAGCATTGTTTTTCTTCAGAAATAAGAACCAGTCTTCCCTGTCATGTGAAATATGGTGACCCTACCATAGAGCATTTTATTTGAAATTCTAAACCTCTGTATCTAGCCATTTCATTTTATTGCTGGCGAGTTTTTTTGTTTCTTTAAAACTTATACGCCAAAATGTCAATTTGTTTACAACAGATAACTGTAGGAAAATTGAATCGTACAGTGAGCAGAGCGTATCGTTACACCCCTAAACAAAAATGACAGACGCTAAAATGTAGTGCACCCTCCACCTTCTTGACCCCTGTCAAAACCTTCACGCTCCGAACCGCATTTGACTGCCGTCTTCATTTCTCATTTTCCTCTACTCACCTTTTGGCAACTTTCTCACATTGTGAGAAAAGTCCTGTAAAGTTTTCGTACGCAGACAGTCCACTTGTCTTCTGAAGTCTCATTTATTAAGCACATTACTTAAGCACAGCATACGTGCTTACGGTAATGTACAGTTTAGTCCTGCCTGCACCCGGACCGGGTGTTAGAGGAACAATATGTATGTAATTATTGAAACAATCAAACAGTTGAACATTAAAATATCCTCGTTTTCTCCATACAGTTAAACCGTGCAATTCGGCCTTAATCGTTTACAGAAGGTAGTTTGAATTAAAACTAGTCAGAAATGAAATAATTTCGGACACACCCTGAGGCTGGATAAATGTAACGTTTGATGTCTGAACTGTTAAAATAATTTTTTTTTTCCATTTGACCAGTAGAAAATGTTCTGGAACGACTAACAATTGCTTCCTGGTCCCCCTCCCCAATGTGGAAAAAAAAGCCCAGTTCCTGTTGGTATGGTCGACGTTCCTGCCGTGTGCCAACTCTTCCCCAGAGAGAAGAAGGGTGTGGCCCAGCACGTGTCACCGTAGATATCTCACGGTGCAGCATAAGACCAACAGTCCAATACCTTTAACCAATGTGCCACCACAGTGCATACTCCAATGTCGGGTTAGCAAACTCACCAGCTGCCCCACCTGGGTGTAAATACACAACCAGCTGGTGCGGCAGCCTGTGAGAGCTGAAGCCTCGTCTAAAACGTTATATTTTGCCTATCACTTAATTGCAGTCATCACATCCAAATTAGTGCCGTTCATTCGAGTGAGTAACACTTTCGCTTAAAAGCTAAATTTCAATGTCAATCGCGTGACCGAGAGCAGGTGACATCATTCAAGCAGGATTCACACAGCACTACACCATAGCTAATTCTTAACGCTTACCTAAAATAACAATCGGATATTACTGGAATCTGCGTCATTTTTCTAAATTTCGGATCTAAAAGTGAACTTCTGTTAGGACGCTTGACGTAAGAAGCAGGAATGATTGTGTTCTGTTTGTACGGTTGCCTTTTTTTAAGTGTCAAGTTTAAACCTGTAATATTGAGATCTGCGAATGGGGGGGGCGGGGGGGCGGCAGTAGCAAGATTTACACAGACTTGCTTACTCGAGACCCCTCGATACGCTATTCGTGGGCTCTCTTGCTGTTTCATGGTCATTATTTGAAAACGATTCCAAGGGCAAACAAACTCAGTGCCGTATTTGAGGGAGCTTATCAATTGGAGAATTGCTAGCATTTTCCAAACTCGCACGACTTCCGGTGTGGCCCGAGACCCGATCGAGCCTTAAAGCCTAGCTCAGCTTAGCCCGAAAGACCTGAAGACGCAAGCGTTTACAAATCTAATTTCTCGGAAGGTCCCTGTGCGGCGCCTGTGCCTGCCTTTTCCGTTGTGAAGGCTGGTTCTGTGTAGGACTCTGGACTCTCAATGTACACCGACTCCAGCAGCTCCTCCTGGTTCGGCTGACCGGCTGAAGTCGCTGAGGACGCCGTGACTGGACCGGGCGCTGTCTGCGTGACCTGCTGCCCCTGCTGGACCTGTGCCAACCTTTCCAGCTCAGCCTGCCTCCTGCCCCTTCTCTTGCCCAGGATTTTGACGTGGTTGGCGGGGACGAGTCCAGTGGTCTGGCCGTCCACGCTGGCCAGCAGCCAGCCACGTACCCTCGGCTGTTGTTCTGGAGGTGGACAGAGGAGAGTATAAGGGGACACGATACAAACGCAGCAGCCCCACACGTGAGAGCACAGGATGCAGGCGGGACCCTGTTCATGCACCACCCTGTAAGCTGCATGTCCCCAGCAGGAAATCCAATCAGCATCATTTCAGACATTCTAGTAACAGAAGTGTTGTTTACCTTTCGGTGCCAGGTTGAGCATATCTCCGGCCTGTAGGGAGATTTCTTCATCAGAAGCAGCGCTGAAGTCAAACTCAGCTCGGGCTACTACGTGGTCATCTTCACCGCTCGCCCAGTTAGTGCCTGAACCCAAAAAGGAAGCTCAAGCGGAAAGGCTAATCCAAAGGTGCAAACGTATTTGTGGCACAGCTCTTAATCACTGAGTTCTGGTGTTCTAAAGAGCTCACTGAATTCGAGCGTGGTCCTGTTACAGGATGCCATCGTTACAAGGGACATTTCTTTCACTCTTAGATTTACAACCTTCAACTGAGTGGTGCTACTGAAACTTGGGAGCGTTTAGGAAGCACAGCAACTAAAAGGCCACCAATTGTCAGACCACGTTAATTACAGAGCCGGGGCACCGCATGCCACAGACCAACAGGGACTGACCATTTCATCAATATACTGTCTGGTTTACAGTTTCAATCTTTATATAAAAACACACATTTACGGTTATCTCATAAAGAACTGACATTTCTATTTAGTCAATTAGCATATCCAAAGCAACTGATTCTTGCTCAAAGACCTAAACAGTGGGATTTGAACCCTGGGCCAACGGGATTAAGGCCTTGAAATCAGAGAAAGTCATAAGAAAATAAAGAGAGCTAGATTTTACTCAGTAATCCGATTTCTCGACTCGTGTTACCCTTTCCTTTCGGTTTCAATTGGCTTTGTCAGGCTTTTGGGGATTTATTTGTCCTTTGACCTGTTGGATCTGGCAACCCCTGGACTTAAATGCAGCAATGAATTAAACAGAAATTGCTATCAAACACCTTTGTGGTGACAGCAGTATATGCAAATACTCGGTGTAAGAGAGAAGAAGGCTCGATGCCTCACCACTTTCTTCCACCCCCTCCTCGGATCTCAGAAGTCTCCAGATCAGGTACGGTCCTCCGAAGACCACAGCAAAAAACAGAAAAATGGGCCAAGACTTGACAGAGTTCTCTCTCGAATCGCTGCAACCAGGTCCTGCGCTCGCTGGTACCACGGAGCTCCCTGCACTGTTCGCCCAGAGGTCTTCGGCCTCTGTGTCTGATCTCAATCCCAGAATCCTCTGCATCCTTCGGTACAGATAGCGCAGAGTGCGCACCAGGGCAAAGGCGGACAGCACTTTGGTGAAGTGGACGCGCAGGCGGGAGAAGTGATTGGCCACGTCGAGGACGGCGCGGAAGCTGTTGTACACTGCCGAGAAGGTGGCGTCCAGCATCATGCTGACCGACGAGAAGGCGTGCACGATGCTCTCGATGGATTGGAAGGCGCCTCGGCTGCTCTCCTCAGCCTGCTGGACGAAACGGCTCGGCGGGACGTCGTCAGGGCGGTAGCGGCTGAAGCCCATACCGCCGTAGCTGTAGGGGCTGTAGTTATTGTAGCCTCCATATGGTGAGGAGCTGAAGGGGCTGTAGGAGGAGGGGAAAGAGCTGTAGGATGGACGGTAAGTCTGTTGAACAGGCCGAGGGGGCACTGGAGGCGGCATACGCGTCAGGGTTGGAGGACCGGACGATATGGGTCCATATCCTGGGCCAAAGTCTGTGGAGCTGAAAAAAAGCCAGATACACTGCTGACAAAACTCAGGAGATATTTCTAAATGAATATGAACAGACAATCTGATCCTGTCCATGCCCCATCACAGTCTGTTCTGGCACTCCTGGGTGATCATACACCCTACTGAACAGTCAATGTGGGGGCACTCTGGCCCAGTTGAACAAGCTTCTGTTCACCCCCACGAATATATCACTTGATACTCAATCACCATAATTGAGTTTGCATCTCATTTGTGTAATCAAACAAATTTATTTGACTTTTCATTTACTTTTCTGATGATCTTGTTTAAATCAAATCAAATGCTCAAAGCTGTGTGGCACCAAGCTGGTCGCAAAATGTTTAATAAATTGAGCAGTGATAAACTGCATCGAGCTGCAGGGCTTTAGTACGTCAGAACAATAAGAAACTTTCAGTATTCAGACAGGCTTTCCTTGTCTTGTTGTCATTTTCTAACAAATAAGGAAAGCATGTTTATAGGCGATTACGTTTCTCCCATTTCAACACAACATGGTTGCATTAGAAGTAACTACAGGTACGCTATGCGCTGCTTAACGCCCAGCCAGTCAACATCTGTTCGCTTTAACAGAAGAGGACGTAAGGAATATAGCAAAAAAAAATCTAGATCTATCTAATAGAAATCGAATTCACGCCTGAATGACAGAAACCTAGTACAAATGAACCCTTGGTAAATCGGCTGACAGAAAAGATTGCATGGTAACGCTACAAATATCGTGTGTGTGTGTGTGTGTGTGTGTGTGTGTGTGTTCCAATAGGATGGCATTATGGGAATGTCCGGTCAACGTCCTGCGGATGCCAACCGGCACATGACTGTAAATACCCAATCCATTTATGACACAAATCCCAAACAACATCAGCGTTTAAGCTTATTTTTATCAATTTGCGGAAACATTTTTCTCTGCGTGCCCAAACTCAAGTCGTGCACGTGTCATAAGTCCTCTTCGACGACGGGAGTCGGTAAACTATTAAATTGTGTGACTATATTAAGCTATTTGTATTTGTTAAAATATCAACAATTCGAATTATACAGCTAACAAAACGCGGTCTGAATTGGAAGTTCATCATTACTGGGACGTTTAAGACAAGGCAAAATCCTAAAACCCACATATCAATAATATATAGTGCACTAAGAATGCCATTCCCTCGCACCCTAGGTAGTGCTCATATGCAGGGAACACGGTGATATTTGAAATTCGATCCTGGCCTGTCACCTTTTTAGGTACCGCATAACTGCAACACAGTTACCGTGCGTACTGTAAAGTATATTTTTAAATCCTGTAAAGGTATTTTACTAACCGGTAGCCCAAGGGTGCGCTTACAGTGCCCGGAATTCGTCTTTCCCACGGTTTTGGTGGTGGTTGAGACATTTTAATTCCGCTAACAGCTAACACACATCGACACTACACACTCCGAACAGCCGGATGGAACAGGGTAGCTCCGGCCAGACTACAGCAATCGAGTCCAATGACATCGATCGTTATCTTGCTCACAATTATTAATCATAACATGAAATGTGTTCAGAATCTCAAACAGTATCAGTGTAATTATGGGGTTTTTGTTAGTTCAATGCAAATACCCATTTCTATGATTACTCTATTAAATATTTAGCTGTGAAAGTTGTTTGTTTTGATAGATTGGTTATGCCTTGTTTGACAGCGGCTTGTAGACTTTGGTCTTTGAAACCAAAACGATTTAAAAGCAAATTGATCTTTTTTTTATTTCTTTTTCAAAGTGAACTTTTACAGCCAGTACTTTTCCCCCATGGGTGTCAGACGTTCCACCCCAGACCCCCAGCTGTTCATCACCCACTGAGCTTTTTCATCTTTGTTGCTCCTGCTGTTACTGCTTATCAGTGCAGGTGTGGGTTATCGCCTGCCTGTGGCTGGGGTGTCTTCTTACAAAACACACATACACACATATCTGCTAGTATGTTAATTAAAGCAACAGCCTATCAGGTATTAATTTGATCTATGCATATAATAATCCTAACAGTGCACATTCATTGGGAACTTCAATGAAAACCCCAGCTAATCATTTTACAGTACTCAAGTCTGTAACTGGTTAGGCTGGTGGTATTATAAGAAGGCCAGGTTCAGCACTTCCTCTGGACCTGGGATTCAATTTAAGGTCCGACCACATAATGGCCGTCTGCCCTGGCCAGAGCGTACAGCCACCTGCATGTAGTACATTTTAGGGTTAGGCTCTGAGCTGGTAATCAAGAAAGCTGATGGTTTGTAGCTAGGCTAATTCCAGCACTGACCAGCTGCCACTCGTGTTCCTTTTTTAATGAGTGGGTAAAAATATGTGTTTGTTTGTTTCTGTGGAGGTCACTTGAGCAGAATATTAGACTAAATGCACTTTATAGGTTCTTTCTAACCAAAGCAGGAGGTAATTTTAATTAATTATAACGCCTTCATAACGACTTGTATCGAGTGATTTATACAGGTTTCTGCCCTCTTGTGGTGACATAGGGTAACACAGATCGATAGATAGATAGATAGATAGATAGATAGATAGATAGATAGATAGATAGATAGATAGAAAAAGCCACACCAAAAATAAAAAGTGCCCACCCGTTAACTCTGGGTTATTATTAAACCTATTATTATTAAACCTCCCGAGCTTGCTCTTTCCCCTGATCCGTCAGACAGCTGTGCTGTAAATCTGGGTCACTCATTACCTTCGATAATTTCATTAAACTTTAAAGCAGCTAGATTAATCATAACACATTTGTAAAGCAAACGTCATATGTACAAAGTTATCAATTTGTCGCCCTCTGGTGGTAACAGAAGGTAACACACGAGAACTAGTACCTTTACAGCTTATTAGGAATGTATTCCTTTCTGGGGATGTCTTAATGAAACATCTTGAGCGATAAACAATTAGGAAAACTTTATGTATTGCGTATACTGCATTTGTGATCATTTGTGTTGCTACGTACACCTGTGTCGAGGCACACAGGGTTAAGCAAGAGTACCGAGTACCAAGCAAAAAACGAGAGCAGAGGCAAAAAAAAAAAAAGACTACAAACGTTTACTTCAGCGTCGCTTCTTGTAGGGTTTATCGCTGCTTTTCTGCTAAATACCAGACATTATGGTTTTAGAATGGCGCAATTATTTCACAAACAGGAGGTATGTACTGTACACATTTGCTTACGTTCTGACTTCCTGATTTACTTCATCTGTTTAGTTTCTGTCTAAATTATTTCGCTTATTTAAACTCTGAGAATTGAGGACCTTTCACTTCTGAACGGTTCGCGCTGTTAAAGCTTCTGGTTTCCCGCTTCCTCGTGCTGTATCACGCCATAGCTGCTTCTACATTTTGGACCATGCTCGCGTCTTAGCACTTTCGATATTGCACTCGGTTGTCCAGTGTTTTTCCGTTTCCCAATAAAGCGTCGCCATGCGCCGGCTTCCAGTGTTCATCTCCCGCTTTCCGCCCAAGCATGCGTCGTTTAACACAGCCACGTTTTGATAAAACTTCAAACTGACTGAGACCCGAGTAAACAACATCGGTATGCTCATGGAAATCTTTTTCTTTACTGAAGCTCTGGTCAGTAGTCCAGCACTCTAAGCAGGTCACTATAACAGTCCCACATTTTTAATATCATTGTAAGTCAGAGCTGGATTCGAACATTACACAAAGCTAATCGTAATGGGACCGTTTGAACCATCAGCCCAGTTCCAGGACCACTGCACCTTCAAATTTCACCGACGCAGGACAGGCTGCCATAGAAAACGACCTGCTAGAAAGCAATTTTTTTGACGATCTACAGGCGAAAACTGTGCACGATATTTAAACGGTAGCCTCACAAGGATACACTTGCTCTTCCTTATTAGGTCACACCACAAGATAGTTGATCATTCACCACATCTGATGGTTTTTGAAGGCATCGCTGCATATATTGGCTACTGTACTGATGACTGGTCTTTCTAGGTGTCTCAGAACAGGGTTGAGCAACTGTCCCGGAATTGAACGCATTGTTCTGACACTTTTGCACGCCCAGCTCAGTCATGCAATTCAGTGACGTATTTATGAAGCTCTAGGCGTCCTGAATCGTAGTTTAACAGCTGAATACAGTGCCCTTGGAAAATCATCATAGTCGTTTAAAAACAGGTCACTTTTTTTGGTCTGGTAGCCCGAAAACAAAACGGTTAAATCATTAAGAAATCCAGTGCAATTGACGAACAACAGTTGCCCTACAACGTTTAAGTTATGCGAGAAAAGGGCAGCTGTTGCTGAAAAGAGGAGTGAAGACGAGACTAACAGGTTTGGAAATGATTCCTGATTTAAGCCGTCTTAGAGCCACCCTGTTTCGACCATCTCTGCACAGATTGTTTTCCTTACAGAGTTGTTCAAGTTGAGCCACATTTCACGGTGACTGGCAATGGATTGCTCTTCTCCAGTGCTGAATTTCTATCAGGGCTCTGACTTGGCCACTCCAGGGCATTCATCTTTCTATCCTCAAGCCCCTCCCAACACTTAAAAAAAATTACAAAACGTTTAAGGTGCCGTTCAAACGCACAGAGTCCATGGTCCTGGAATGGTCTGCAGGGCCAGTTGAGGACGGAGTCGCTCGCAACATTATCGAGTTTTAAACAAAGAACTATCAGAAATGTTGGATCAGTTTTGCACTTGTAATATCTAGGTGTACGACTGATGATTTTCAAATTGGTTTCTTATTTTCAGGTTTTATTTTCTGACATGCTGTAAATAATGTAGTAATACTGTTTCTGTAACTCTAATGGCTTGTTTGCCCTTTGTACTGTCTCTTATCGTGGCCAGGACATCCCTATAAAAGAGATTTATCTCAATGGATTTCTCTTCCTGGTAAAAAAAAAAGTTGAAATAAAACATTCTAGCCTCACTTGTCCCAGTTAGCTTACCATTGCAGGGGGTTTTATAACCGCGCCATCCTGACCTTCATACTGTATATAAGTCCAGCCCAGAGTCCCTTCTTATTGGGATGTGGCTGTCAGAAGTCCTAACCCCTACATTTGATCTGCTTTCAAAAAAAGCATGAGTTCAAGACCCTGCAGTCCCACACGTTCATGTCACCGAGCCACACCCCTGCATTTTTTGAACAGCAAGTGTCAATCATGGCCACATGCTGAGTGCTTAGATCCCATTGTTTTTAAAGCAAATGTGTCCCAAAGTCTGAAAACTCCCACTCCTCAATTACAATGAATTTCCCGTGGTGAGGAACGCAGTCTGAAAACCAGTGTGCAGCGGTAAAAACATTAAGTGCAAACGTGTTAGAATCGTAACACCGGACCATTACAATAGCCTCACACGGACTTTATTTATGCCATTTAGCAGATTCCTTATCCAAAGAAACTTACAAGCGATAAGGGTTTACAATTCAAGCAATTGTGGGTTAATTACCTTGCTTCAAAAATTCAACACTGCCAGCTTGGAAGAGGTGGGTTTTGAGCGCTACCTTAAATGTTAGGCTACCACACTCTCCATCGCTAAGTTTTAGGCTACCACACTCTCCAGCGCTAAGTTTTAGGCTACCACACTCTCCAGCCCTAAGTTTTAGGCTACCACACTCTCCAGCCTTACGATGTAAGCATCCATTGAAGGTACACAAGGCATGTTGTTCAAATTCAAAGCTCATACCTGTGTAGTAGCCAGTTTGTTCAGCTTACATTAATGGCCAAAAAACACACAATGCCAAACTGGACAATTCATTTGAACAAGCCAACACTTGTTTAACACACAACGTGATATCCAGCATGCCTACGCGGTCAGGCAGAAGCAATACCTAGTGTGGGAGATTTTTCTGCTACAATTTCGACAGCTCTGAGAGTAGAAGAAGTATTTCAGGGTCTGATTTGAAATTTGACCCAGCCTAAACAGTTCAGATGGCTTTTATGCTCTGGTCTGTGCTAATGCGAAAAACCATAGACATGTTGTGGTAGAGAAAGAAAGTGAAAGGGCAAAGTATACAAGTCTAGTGTGATGGGTGTTAAAATGTTTTGTAAAATAGTTGTCCAAAAACACGAGCTTAATGTTTAAAATGTATTCAAACTAAAGACTTGGACGCACAGGTCATGTACACAACTGTCCCAAGAGGCAGTCAAGCTCTTAGTTACGTTTGCAGTTCGATTGTCAATTTGGACACTTTTGGTATTCCCGGCCACACACGCGCATACACAACGCACTGTGAATAACACCCTGTACGGCCAGTTTCAGTGGCTCACCCGCCCCCACCTCCACTCCCCTGCTGTGAAGCGTTTAGCTCCTGTGGTCACACTCACACTTATATGTTCACGTTCTCATGGCTACAATATTATTGCAGCAACAATATAGTATGTATGAGAAAGAGAGAGGGAGAGATACCTAGCATGCACACACCAGAACTCTGTGCAGCCTCTCTGTTATACGTTTACACAACAAAAGTTGGCTGATAGCCCTCGGATGGTCTGCAAGGAGGAGGGGTTCAATTCAGCCATTCTAGTGTTCGGGACAAAAGTAGCTCATGAGGACTGAACTTTTTCCAGCCACTTGAACATGCATTGGAGCACTGCGCTGGCCAACGGTGGGATGGGGTATTCAGTCTTAGGTATACATTGGCACTAGTAAACATTGTGTGCAGGGCAGGGACACGTCCTGTACTGTAGTAGTAGTGTTTCAGTGTTTCTACTACACTGGAGTAGTATTTCAGAACAAAAAACATGCAGCAAAAAACCTGACCAGGATCACTCTCACACACCCATTCTATACCCACATTAGCAAAGTTACGGCCACGGGAGGAAGCCAGGTCTTAACTGGCAGCACAGGATGCGAAGCAGGACAGCCACTGGTGTAACAAATCTGGAGGAACTGTGAGGCCCAGAAGGTGGAAGCCCTGGGTGAGGTCCTAGACTGGTGTGAGATTGAAACAGTTCTCTTGTTTGTTGCTATTTGAAACAAAACCCGTGCACTACATATTGATTTGATGGTGTTGTGACCAAACGTATATATTATTGTTCTAAACGTTTCACCTGACCATTGTTTGATTGAATAAATTAATAGTTTATACTGCAAGCGTTAGAAAGCGGAGTGTTTACTGACTTCTTGTACAGCTCATCGACCTGTCACCTCCAGAACTTCTCTGATGACTCTGCGATTGTCGGCCTTATAACCAACGAGGAGGAGAGAGAGAGGACTGATTCAAGACTTTGTGGACTGGTGTCTGCAGAGCCATCAACGGTTCAGCTCAGGGAAGACCAAAAAAAAAAACTCGTGGTGGATTTTCTGCAAATACAGGCACAGCTTTCCAAGTGAACATCCAGAGAACGAACATTGCAAGAGTGGACTCTTATAGAAGTACCTTTGAGTTCACTTACATAATGTATGTCAGCTTGGATAATATAAATTTGTCTCCCACCACCTGTGTCTAAGGGGCTTCTTATAGAACAGAGCTGGCCTTCCTTATGATTTTATCTAATCTCTTTCTGTCCGCCATTGAAATAATGCTGCTCCAGCAGACCACATCGTAGAAGATGGCAGACCCTCTCACTGTGTCAAAGAAGGTCCTCAGGAGTGCTCCCTGCACTCCAAATGACCTCAGTTAACTCAGCAGGTAGAGTCTGCTCTGGTCTT
>JAUZST010006476.1:0-40205 GCA_034779995.1 Parotocinclus haroldoi
CATGAAGTGTGGTTTAACATAGCAATATTTCAAACCAGTTTGTTTAATACACAATGTAGCCATGAATTTCATTTCCCCTTGGTGTGATAAAGAAAACCGTATTCATAGGTGAAGACCAGAGAACAATCGTGGTTTATGTACAAGTAGTAACATGTAGATCCAGTAAGAGATATTATGGAATCAGTGGTTAAGGTTCTGGAGTGCTAAGTTGGGTAACTGAGCAAGAAATTTAACTCTCATCTCAAGAGTCATGACTGGCACACACAGGTAATATCTCAATATCTACGTCTTGGATCTTGCTGTGCATTAGTAATGTCTCTGACTCAGTTATGCCAAAGTGATTTAGTCTGTGTGGGGTCAGTGGTCAGGAAGATTGTGGGTTCAGTCAGACCAATATCTCCCTTTTGGCCCATTGAGCAAGTCCCGTTAAATTGTAAGACACCCCTCACAATTGTGTATATATTTTATTGTATATTCTCAATTGGACAACACTGAAGATATGACACTTGTACAAGTACAATACAATGTAAAGTAGTCAGTCTACAGCTTGTATAAAGGTGTAAATATGTTCAAGTGTCATCATTTTGTGTGGTCACCATTATTTTCCACCAGTGCCTTAATTTTCTTGGTCTCCATGGAGTTCATTAGAGCTTCGCAGGTTGCCACTGGAATTCTCTTCCTGTAACTCTTGATGACATCACAGAGCTGGATGCCCTCCATTTGAGAATGGCCTACCAATGCTCAATAAGACTTAGGTCTGGAGACATGCTTAACCTTTACCCTACGTTTCTTTAGCAAGGCAGTGTAGCAAGTCATTTGATCATGCTCTGCATTATTATGTCACAGTTACAGTACATGCTTGACTGTAGGCAAGACACACTGGTCTTTGTATTCCTCAGCTGGTTTCCGCCGGACACATTTGGCAAAATCAGAATTTTTAAAAGAATGGATATGATGCTGAGCATGTGCACTCGGTTTCTTTGGTGGACCATGGCGCGTTCTGTTCTGCCCTGTTAAACCATTGTATGGTCTTGGCCACCAGGCTGCATCTCATTTTCAGGGTGTTGGCAATCTTCTTATAACCTAGGCTATATTTATGTAGAGCAACTCTTTTATTTGATCCTCAGAGAGGTATTTGTCGTGGTGCCATGTTGAACTTCCATTGACCAGTATGAGAGATTGTCAGAACAATAACACCAAATTTAACACAACTGCTCTGTCAGTTTAATACGCCACAGGATACCGAGGAGGCAAAATGGTTAACTGAGCCATTTTCACATGGGGGTGTACTCACTTTTGTTGCCAGCGGTTTAGACATTAATACATGTATGTTGAGTTATTTTGAGGGCATTACTTTACACTGTTATACAAGATGTAGACTGACTATTAACACTGCAAAGTGTCATATGTTCAGTGTTTTCCCATTAAAAGCTATATTATAATAGTTACAAAAATGTGAGGGGTGTACTCACTTCCGTGAGATACTGTATTAAAGACTATGCAAATGTATTAGGCCACCAGTAGACATTTTTAGCAATGGTAAAATGACTAACCTAATAGATTGTCAACACCTGGACTCAAACACGTAATACTTTGATTTTTCTTCATTCCAGTCTTTAGCATATTTTAGCCTTTGTACCCTGTTCCCCTTCTGAAAATTGATTTTTTTTCTTCTTTGGACAGTGTTAATGTAGCACTAACAGATCTGTATGTATTTTCTTGTGTCTTTTAATAAAGAGATTAAGAAACATTTATATACGGTGATTAACCATTGCTAAAACAATATTATATCTGATTAACATTGGCCTGAGACTCTTGCACTCTATTGTATATTTTCACATAATGGTTTGTAACTAGAATTAACCATTCTGCAAAAACATTTTTTTATATTCCTTATATTTCTTTAAGATTTCTTTGATTGTGGACACAAGGTCAGTGTGCAGACTGATATTGGATTTGAGCCAGCGTCAAGGCCTTGAGAACTACCTGAACCTTTGTGTTTGAGATCAAGGGTGCTTAATGGTTTATCCATTGACTCACCATCAGTGGGCATCAATGAATTAATGTGGAAAGTAAATAGCATTCTGCCTGCTGGCTGTTAAGAGTTTCCAATAAAGAACAAACTGTATAAATCTGTCTCGCACACATAAGTACAGTATATACACACTCATACACACAGCTCTCCCGCTGTGCTCGTAAATCATTGCTGTAAGTAAAGCTACGTTTTTTTTTAGTTTTTCTTTTTTTTTTTTAGTTTTTTTTTTATCCAGGGTTCAACATAAGACACTACTTTTCCACTCTTAAACCAACAGAGAGCTTAATATCATGGAACTCCCCTGGAAATCATTACCTGCAGGTTTTCATTCCCACACGAAGCATTTGTCAGTCTGACCAAATCTCATGACTTTATCCTCTACCTTTATCCCAATAAGCCTGTGTTGTGAAGTCAAAGTTAAGCCATGCGGTGTTACACAACCGCCAAGACTTTATGCATTTGTTGCAACCGAGTTAAATTAGAAGAAAGGCTTAAGTTCAAGGAATAAGCTTCGGATACTTAAGCAAGGTTGTGCATTTGTGTGTTCGCTTTGAAAAAACTGCATTGTTTTTGGTGAGTGTTTGTTTTTTTTTTTGCTTAGTTTTGTCTTCCCCTATGTTTGCAGGCATGTTTTGTCTGCCACAGAAATATCAGGGCTTATCCTTTGTTTTGCACGATTCTGGGTGGTTATGGGGTTGTCAGATTGGCCTACGTGAAGGCTTCAGTTTAAATCGAATCAATCTAGCAGCCGAGCATGCTCTCTCAGACAGTATGTTCATGCTTGAGCCAGGTCTTAGAACTGCTATTTGCATAGTGATAATCTGAGACACAATGTCTGTGAGTGTAACATGCTGACCTGTTGCATGTCTCTTCTCAAATCGCGTAGCATGCACGGTGGAAACAACCTCTGCTTTCTTTCAGTCATTTCAATTGTGCTTTGTTTTCTCTTTTTGTGCCCTTCTTTAAGAATCGCTTTTTGTTGAACTGCTCCTGTTCATTAGAACTGAATGGGAGGAAACTTTTTCCATGGCGTGCAGGCCAAATGGTACTGTAAATGGCCAACTGGCTCCAAAACGGGGCCCATGCTGGAGCAGTTATGACGTACTGTATGTGCAAGAGCCAGGCTCTCAGAAGCTTGCCCTTTTCTGTGCTTGACTAGAGTTGGCTGCCTCCTGCGAATATCTGGGACTGTATATACTCACAGATATAATTTGGCTTTTACTTCTATATAATCACACGCTCGTGTCTGGTATACCATTGGGTCTTATGTAAAGAATGAGCATTAGAGTTTGAAAGAGAGGTACGCAGACTGTGATGTCACCTGGCTGGAAGAGGAGGAAACCACACCCAGCTTTGCAAGCTTGGAGAAAACATGAGACAGGCCGTCCTTTATAGGACTCTTCTGGTGTGTGTCAGAATCAGACCAGTGGCTATAGGAGGAGGAGTGTGAGGGGTGAGCCAAGCCAACTCCCCCTGCACAGCTCATGAATGTTCAGCTAGTGGAACATCAGATGAGAACGACACTGCAACTCTCAAAGTCATCCAAAAACACAGGACACGGCAGCAGGTAGGGCGAACGGCTATTAGTTTCTCGCTTCACTTATAATACGTTTTGCCATCTTACTATTTGCACTTCCGTCAATTAAGAAGGACAATGATGTGCTCATCCAGGTGATAAACATGCTGAAATAGAAGGCGGATTCTTTTTCAAGGCAGTGTTGTGACACTCTCCAGCCACATGGACATTCTGGGAAGCACATCAGGTCTTCACATGACAGTACTGAGTCATAAGGATGTTTTTAGGTGTAAATAAAACATGAGCCGACAAGTTCTTGTGGTAGCCAACGATGGCACATGCCACTCTTTAAGTTTTAATTAGTACTGAGTGATAGATGTTGTTTTTCGCTCCTCAGTGGGTGTGCTAGCTCTAAGCTGAGAACTTTGCATCTGTGCCGTGCTCCGAAAACTCAAGCAAGTTCTTTTACAAGGAAAAAGCAGTGTGATGGGAGAAGTGGTTCACATTTTCCAGACCGGGTTGTTAAAGCCCTGGCTTTACGCCTGGAGTAATTAATTGGGTTTTTTTCTGAAATGCCATGTTGAGGTTGGTCCAGCTAGTGCTACTGTGGAAAAAATGGATTTTGGAAAAAAAGATGCCATGGCATAGAGACTGGTCTTATATTGGAACTTTGTATTGTTGGTGCTGTTGGTGCTTGGTGTCATTGCGCTGTATAGGTACCCTGTCAAGGGTGTGTTCCTGCTTTGATTCTTCCCTTCATTGTTCCATCCAAATTCACGTCCAAAAACACGTGCATGCTGGTGGCTCAGGGGGATAGTGACAGCGATGAAAACTCTTAAAAGTTCATGTAAAAGCTAACAAACTAGGTAAAGCTTTCACTCAGTAGGGTTGAGTGGAACCACCTCCTTATCCTGATTGGTCAAATGATTTTGGTTACTTTTTCCACTTCTATACAGAGGCTAAAAGGTCACTAGTGAAATGCCTCTGCACGTATGTTAATGACGATCCATTTAACGTTTGATCTCTTTAATGACAGAGATCTTAGAAATGATCAATTATATAAGGAAATAATTTGTCTTTGAACTCTTGACATCACCTCCACATCCAGTCAACAGATCAGAGTCACAAGAAGAGGCGGGAGTTAAAGAGCGGAAGTCTATATATATGTGTGTGTGTGTGTGTGTGTGTGTGTGTGTGTGTGTGTGTGTGTAACTACCTTATTGTTCTATTGTATTGAGTTTCTCATTAAAGCACATTTGGAGTAAAGACTATTGTAGCACGATTGATGTATTTAGAGAATTTTTTGTACAGGTGACTTACTTCTGCTTTTTAACAAGCTGTGAACGGTCTTTGTAGGTGTAAATGTGCCTGTCCTATTGGAAGTAGTGCTCCCTTGTTTGTCCCCACTACTTGTATATCCGCTCTAAACTATAACCAAACAAACTGGTTCGTATTCACTCCTTAAGTCAGTCATCTGGTTGATCTTCCATGTTGTTTGCAATAATGTTTATTTTTGGCTTTTGTCAAATAAAAAGTATCAGGCCCTTCATTACAGGGTTGTAACCTAGTATTGTAAGGGTTAATGGGTTGTACCAGGGTTGTAACTCTATTGTAACTCTACTAATTATTGTGAATTTCCATAAATTAGTAGCAAAAGTATCACTTTTGCTGTATTTGGTATGTTTCTCAAATATAAGACAATGTTTTTCAGTACACATTATATAATTAGCATAATAATTTGACAAAAGGGGTACACTGAATACATATTGTAATTTAACAACAACCCCAGTGACAACTGTTCCTCATTAATCAGCACTCTGATATTTTTGGCCATCCAGTAGCTGTTTCAAAGCTGTGATAAGTATGTTGGCTCAATATATTTTCATTTAAAGGCCTGTATGAAGGTATATCCTGTAGTGTATCATCCTGTGACTAAATAATTGTCTTAAGATTGCTGTTCTAGAACAGCACACATGAGAAGATACCTCAGCATTTATTGTCATGAGAGTTGGTTAAATGGTCGGAACTTTGTACTGAACATTAGGGTGGATTTACAGAAATTAGCACTTTCCCATCGCTCCTACAACGGCCAAATGAAGCCCAAAGACAGCTGATCCAGCACACTAAGCAAAAGCGCAGCAGTTTTAAAAGGTCAATGTTCAACGTCCAATTCAATCTGCTGTGTGGAAGCCTGTCAAATACAAAAACAAGATATGTATTGTCAAATCTAGAGACTTTTCCCCAGACTAGTGTGTGTGTGGGAGTGTGTGTGTGCGTGTGTGTAAGCATCATGATGTGATTGATGCCTTGGTTCCAAGTGAGCAGGAAATTCTTTAGCGTTTACTTGTAGGACTATTTTTCCACAGGTGAATCAGGGCTTTGGATAATGAGTATGGTTTATCTCTGGGGATTCTGTTTTTTGAATCACTCCCCAGTACGTGTGTGTGGGTGGGTGTATTTACAGAGGGAGGAGTAGTTAATTGCATGAGGTAGGAGTGATACAATACATGTCGATCCTCAGATTTAATATTATGGTTAATAAACATAGTCATATAGTGACTCACTTATTATTTTGGTGCTATCCTGAAGACATTACAGGCCTGGACTGGGCCATGGTCATGTGTTAGTTGGACGTACAAAAAACATGCAACAATCTGCATTTATTCATTGTTTCTGACAGTTTTTTTAATAGTAAACCAGAGTGCCATGGGCACCGTTTTTGGCTGTGAAACATGATTCGTATTCAAGGTGAATGACAAAGTTTGCTTTGCTTTACAGACGTCATTCACACCCAAGGTCCACTGGATGGTAGCCTGTATGCTAAAGTTCGTAAGAAGGACTCAGTGGATGCTACAACCAATGGCCTACCTGCTGCAGCCGAGTCTGCGGTAGAACACACTCCCGCCCCTGTGGACCATGCTTTGTCTGTCAGCAGTGACTCTGGAAACTCGACCGCCTCCATTAAGACCGATCGCACAGATGAAACTGGCCAGCAGGTGGTACCAGTGAGCCAGCAGCCTTCTCAGTCGCTCAGCCCTGAGGAGAAACAGGAGCTAGAGCAGTTGCTCAGTGGCCTGGAAACACCCATGCACCGGCCCGGTGGAGGTGGAGGTGGTGGAGGTGGTGGTGGAGGAGGAGGAGCAAATGGAATTCTCCACCTTGTTCCAGCACAGGTTCATGTAAATGGCCACACCAGCGTAGACAGGGAGACAGACATTCTGGATGATGACCTTCCCAATAGCCAGGAAGGCAACAGTGTGGACAGCCTGGGCACGTTGTCCTCATTTGAGGGCCGAGCCACCCCAGCTGATCTGTACTTCCAAGCCGAGACAGTGATCAATGGGCAGGATGGACCCTATTTGGAGAGGAGCGGCCACAGGAAAGAGTCTGAACCCATGCCACTCCTGTACAACTCCTCCACCACAGCTCAAGAGAGCCTGGCCAACTTGGGACCCCCCTCCAGTGGCTATGCCAGACAAAATGGTGGCATCTGTCGCTCGCAGTCGCTTGGATCAGCCCCCAGCTCTGAACAGAAGCTCATGCCCAAGGCACCAGCGCGCACCACGAGCAGCAGAGATGCTGTGCAGCGTGGTCTTAATGTCTGGCAGCAGTATGGCGTCCCAGAGGAACCAGTGATGGACGGGGTGCACTTTAGTCCTTCGCTTCAGAGCCACAGCCTGCCCGAATTCCCCAATGTTGCCTCTCAGAATGAAATTGAGCAATCTATTGAAGCTTTGAATTTGCTTATGATGGACTTGGATCCAGCTCTTGCGCCAGTGCCCAAATCTTACAGTGCCCCTTCAGGTGAGGGTGAGGTGATAACCACTCAGCCATCCTTCTCCCAGACACAGACTCGTCCCTCCTTTCAGGCCGATGCTACCATACACTCAGTGGGTGAGCACCCACATCTTCAGCAGCATACTTCTCCTGTGCAGAAAGCACCATCTTCTGTACAGACCCACCATACAGAACCATCTACTGTCAGTCCTCAGTGGTCTGCAGTCCCATACCATGCCTCAGCTTCAGATCCTGAGGGTGCCATTGTCTATTCTGGACCCTCTCCTACAGTTGGCAGTCTACAGCTGAAACCTCTGAACTCCTATCCGTCCAGCAGTGCCTCTCAGTCTCCTGACCCTCTTAGCACAAACAGTGGCCCCTGCATGAGCTACTCTTATTCCTCGCTACCTAGAGAGGCTGAACCAGAGAACAGAAACTACAACCTGGATGGGATGGTGGCACACCGTGTGGCAGGTAAGCTACCACAGGTTTCTCTGTTGGCTGCTTTCATTTCTATTTTACCACAAATCTTGATTTGAAACCACTGTAACTTAACAGCAGGTCTAGGAATTAATTATCCAAACGTCACAACACAACAGAGTAAAGTAGACCACAGTTCCTTTCTTTTGTAGCATTTTTAGGGACATACCTAGATCAGATAACGTAGCTCTGAAGACACACCCAGCTGAGCCTTTCTTCGGTGCTGTGCCCTGGCATCAAGAAGCACACAGACGTGACAAAGAGAACATTGTGTGAAGTGTTGTTGGCTGCAGGTCCCGTATCAAGCCATGTGGATACACAGTCATGCTTTGATGAAAACACCCCTTTTTTATTAGGATTTAAAATATTCCAGAGCCGAAGGTGGTACAGTAGGAATTCATTAGCTTCTGTTTACATTTAAATAGTTTTCTGAACGTCTTCTAGATTTCGCTGAACAAAAAGGTCAATAAAAAAAATAGACAATTCCGAGATCTTACCTTCGGTTACAAAGAAACCAAATCAACAATTTCTCCAAAGTGTTGACTTTTTGACCCAATTAAGTCATAATGAGTGGAAAAGTTGTTGCAGCTGGATCTAGGTACACATGTGCCATCTAGTGGTGGACTGTCATAAACTTATTTTATTTTCCAGTGACTGCAGACCATATGCTTGAATCTGTGTTTTTAGGGCTTTATGAAGATGGGTGGAATCAGACCCAGGTTTTCCATCTCAGTGGAAATGTTTTTTTAGTTGCAAATAAATTTTCAAACGTACGTTTTTT
The DNA here is from genome assembly GCA_034779995.1 of Parotocinclus haroldoi. NCBI lineage: Eukaryota > Metazoa > Chordata > Actinopteri > Siluriformes > Loricariidae > Parotocinclus > Parotocinclus haroldoi. The sequence goes on from JAUZST010006476.1 coordinate 8,590, forward strand.
TAGCAGATTAAAAATTAGTTTGGAATAGTATTGTTATACAATTGCAATCACTAGATTGGTACACATTCTTATTCATTATAGCAGTTTCACCAAGCATGCACAGTGGCCTGAAAATACTATGTGGCTATGACAATGTCCAGTCAACTTCCATTTCAGTCAACGAAATGTCCCATACCTGTAAAAACTGTCAACCACACAAGAGCTCGGTCATCAAGTGTTATGAATGGATGTGCAAGATACAGCAGACAGATTTCAGTCTAACCGTCTAACTGAATTTGACTAGCAAGTATTATAAATTATTTAAAATCGGGTCCTATTTCATGTCGTTCAAATCTTAGTTCTTAATACGGAAGATATGTGCAAAACTGTTTTTATAATGTGACCTCCTATTATGCTTGAGTAACAACAGCATCTGGCAAAGTTCAAGCTGGAAGATGCTGCAGACCCCTCTACAGTTTGTAGATCAGGAACAGTCTTTCTGGAAAGGTAGCAGGATAGAAACCGTTTTTTTTTTTTTCTGAAAATATCGTTGATTTTTATTTTGTGTATATATTTCCTGCATTGTTATTTGTGTTTTCTGGTTGGATCCTAATGAGAAGACTGAGATATATTAATACATTTCTCACATGTCAAATATCAGAGGATATTTGTTTATGGTATGGTCCATTTTGAAATATTCCCTCATTTTTGTGAGCTGTATATATGATCAATCTAATGGTGGCCTAAGACTTTTCCACATGGCTGCAGTTTATCTCTTGTTGGGACTCAAGATTAATATTGAATGGCATTAACCTTTTCTGGAAAATATTTTGTATATAACATTTGATTTCCGTTCTTTTCTCTTTCCCCCTCTTTTGGAATAAACCTCACTCCCATCCTAATCTTCACCTACCTCTGTTTCCTCCTGCTGCTCTTCATCATGCCTCTGTAGAGTACACAGCTCGTATTCGCCACCTCAGGGGTAAAACGGCCACTTCTGATCTTGTCAAGCACCGTCGCTCTCTCTCCTTTTCTGGTTGGTCTCTCTCTGTCCTTTCTTTTTGATTTTGACACTTTTTAACTTTACCTCTGGCCTTTATGCAACACAAAAAGTAAAACATGCAGTGTACAAAGCAATGGGTGCTTTACCAGTTGACTGTTATACTTGTAGATGTGTCATAATGGCTCAGTGTATTGATTTACTTTCTAGATATGACCCTCTCTGTCTAATCAGCCTCTATCTGTCTCTGACCTGGCTTCTTATCTTTTATCTTTTAACATACTTAACCATAACACTATTTCGTACTGTTGTTGTTCTTATGAACCTTTACGCTTATATACAGCTTGCACCATACATGCCAGGGATTTGATCAAACTGCTTTCGTACTACTGGCCAAGTGAAGGTTTCACAAGAGCAAAAACAATGTGCACAAACAAAGAGCGCTCTGTCTGCATCTACCAAGTGCATGTCACAAGATACAGTTTGCCAAAGCCAGTGAACAATAGGAAGGCATCTAGACACTGGCCTCTTTCAAGGCCTCTCCTCCGTGTCTGCTTTAGCATTTAGGAGGGGAACATTGCTTAATAAAGTGTCCTAGATTCCTGAACCAGTGCGTGGACGTTATCTCCCACTTGAGAATAAATGTCTAAGGCCCTGTTCTGTCCTCAGAAATGCATCTTACAGTAGCCAGATGCCAACGTCTGAGAACTGTTCCGATTCCGAGAGGCTGCATAATAGTCTGAAGCAGGCTATCTTAGACCTTAGATAACATGTCGCAGCAGCAGAAAGGAACATGCAATAAGAAGTGAATGAAACGGAAAATAAATCTTTTCCTTCATTTCCTCTATTTCGAGGGGAAAAAAACCTTGGGATTCTCAGCTGCACCAGCTTGAATCCATTAGGCCTGTACAGTTGCTGAGGAAACGGTGTACAGTGTTTAACATGCACAGCTGTGGTCATTTGGTCTCGTTCATAAGGAGGTTGGAAGATATGGGAGGATCTGACTGTGGATTCTTTAACTCATTTATGAGCCAAGGACCAGGCCATTCTGAGCAAGTGCTCCACCCAGTATCAGTGACTTTGTGTTGCCGTATTTCTCTAGCAACATGAATCCACACAACTGTACGTGGACCATCTGCCAATTGTCCATTCTGTTATAATGGATACCAGGGATCTACAGGAAGCTTTTTTTTTTTTACCACTGGAACTCCTGATTTGAAATTATTAGGAGCCCCAACACAAAATGCACAAGGACAAAAAAAATATTTTTTTTTTAAATTTGTTTGTCTTTTTAATTTATTCCTCCAGATTAGGTATGGATAAACATTTTTTAGCATGGGAATAAAAAAAAAGGATGTTCTCTTTTGCCAAGGCAGGCTGAGGAAATGATCCAACTGTGCTCACTGTGCATGTCACAAGCAGCTTTGATGGAACTGTTTCTGAGTTTCTCATTCTCAATTAATTTGTGTTTAGTTACCAAGTTAATTTACCAGCTTACCTCAGATCTCTTACAGAAACGTTTTAATTTCCCTCGTGTTAGTCCTCATATTGGTATCTGTGTATAGTGGAACCACAGAATTTGAGATTAATTGGAAGTCGGAATCAAATTGCCTTATGAGACGTAATCTAAATAGTATTAATCCGTTCCCGATCCCCAGTGTTGGTGCTGGTTTGTACACCTATATTCGTATGTAATTAATGATTACATGAATATGACAAATAAATATAATACATTAATATTAATCAATAAATACATGAAGTGAGACCTTAAACTCACTGATTGGGTTTCGGCATGGCTTATCACTGGGAAGGCAGCAGCGAGAGTTAAGGGGGTGTCTTAAATCACACCCATAACCTGATATACAATACATAGGTGTGAATAATAGAATAATAAAAGAATAATAAAACAATATCATATTATATACATAATATGCCTATGACTGTGCCCTAGTTCCCTAGGCCATAGACCTGTAAAACTAGCATTTGTGTTGAGTTGAAGTAAATGTATACACTGACCGTGCGCAGTGTGTGTGTCTCATTAATCAGTCTTAGCGTTGCATTATTGCTCAGTAAGCTCTATAGAAGTAACGCCCTACATAGGAGGTAGTCAGCAAGTGCACTTGCTATTTATTGAGACAAAACCGATTAATACTTTGTAAAATCATGCCTCACACAACGGCTCTTCAATCAGTATTCTATTTGGAGTTCTTTAAATATGTGCACATACAAAACAAATTAAAACAACAACAACAAAAAAAAACTGTATTTGTCAGATCTTGATACATCATAACTATCCAGAGCCTATCACCCTGGTCAAGAGAATGAAGTGCTTAATAATTAGTTAATTAGTTCAAAGCTGTAGAGGCAGTGGTCTTAGAAACTGTCAAAGTATCTTCTTTCTCATAAAAAGCACGAAAAGCCATAGAGTGTTTGCAGACTTGTGAGCCATTAGCATCACCACTGGTCTCCATCCAGTAGCCTTGAACTGTGGGCGCACCCGCAAGTCTCATATGCTCCATGACTGGGAGAACTGGTAAATATTTTGCTTGCGCTGTTGCTTAGTTTCTGAAATTTGATTCACGTCAGGGTGTGTTTCTGTACACCCCCCATCTGGGAAGGGCTGCAGGGAAGGGGAACAGGAAATTGTGAGTGTACAGCTGATTGGTAGCCAGCTTTGGATCACAGAGAACTCTACTCAGATCTTATGCTAATAAAAACTCATAGTTAGAATGACCTGACACACAATTAAATTCAGATTTCTTAAAGATGTTAAACTATGGTAGGAGCTATTATTTTACAAGAAGATATCATAAACAAGCAGTTTTTCTCATGAAAATGAGCTGTTAATTCACCTAAATGGCACCGCTTGTTTATCGCCAGGAGTACCTCATGAGGTATTGGATGAAGGCCCAGGACCAGGAAGACGCCGAGCAGTCAGTGAAGGACAGCCACAAGATGAGAGTCCCACCAGAGTCCGCTCCCCCATTCGCTGTATTTCGCCAGAACTGGCCAATACCATTGCTCTAAATCCAGGGGGGCGGCCTAAGGAGGTAACCCTGTTTGAACAGATATCTTAATATCCAGATCTCTTAATTTTCACATAGAAATTGATGAATGAGGGAATGTTTGCTGTGTGTGTACCTTTATACATCATCTTCCTCTCTAGGGACCAATGCACAGTTACAGAGAGGCCTTCGAAGAGATGGATGAGGGTCCCGTTAGCCCAACAGCAACTGTGGGCGGTGAGGTCCTCCCCCAAACCCCTGCATTTCCCGTCTCGCCACAAACCCCTTACTTCAATATGTGTAAGTTTCACAGCTGAAGAAGGGGGGTGCCGTAGAGCTCAAGAAATACCTTCTTTAGTTCAGGACTACAGGATACAGAGAGATAACTCATCACTTGTTAATTAGCATCTGATGTATTCAAAGAGGCACCTACATAGAGAAGAATCAGTGCCTATTAGACCACTCAGTATGGTGTTGATGGACTGATGATGAGTAGAAAAAATAAAATAACCATAGCTTAGTAAAGTAGATGACTGCAAATAACAACATGTACACAACAGTTAATACAGTACAGTAGTATTTACACTAGAAATTGTTGGATTTATCTTTTTATAGTAAGTTCTAAAAATAGAATGCATATATTCACTCATTGGCCACTTTTTAACCATTAGATGCACTTTCAGTTCTGCCATTATAAACTGTAGTCCATCTGTTTCTCTATATATTTTGTTAGTCCCCTTATTTGGCCAGGACCCTCACAGAAACCCTACAGATCAGATGCTGTTTGGGTGGTGCATCATTCTTAGTGCTGCAGTGACACAGAGGTGGTGGAGTGTTAGTGTGTGTTGTGCCAGTTTGAGTGGATCAGACACAGAAGCGCTGCTGGAGTTTCCTTTGTGCTGCTGTAGGCAATTCCGCCTTGTAGATATAAAGTGACAGAGACAGTAGTTTCTTTGTTTCTGCACAGTTTGTGTTACAGGACACTGCATACAGGGTGGAGAATTTGGCTGGTGTATTCCCAGCTTAGCAGGAACACTGAGGTGTTTGTGCACTGAAGTGCATTGCTCAGAACAATCCAGCACGGGTCCTAAACAGCAGATAAAAAAATAATGTAGAGGATCCTTCTGTGACTATAGAACTACAAATAGCGTCCATATTGTAATTGGAACTGCTAAAATGAGCAATGAGTGTAAAAGCATAAAGGTGTACATAAAAGTGGAATTTTAGAGTACATTACTGTATAAACCCTTTGAAATATACTTTGCCAGTGTGATAGTGGGTCTCTGTTTTCACTTTCGACTTTCACTTATACAGTCATTAATGGTAGAGAAATATTGACACCGTCTATAAGCCAACACAAGGGTTCAACAGGCAGAACAGCTAAGTTGCAACCCTACCTCTGGACTTCTTATTAACAAAGAGGCCCAGGCAACAGATGTGAGGTGTTCAGTTCCAATGGTTTGCATTGCTTCCCTTATGGGTCCAATTAATGGTAAAGTATGTTTGTTTCATTGGCTCATAGACCTGCCTTTAGGCTCCCGTATGAAAGACTCCTTGCTCTCTCCTGTGCTTTCTCCTGTTCCCAGAACACAATCTTTCCTAAAGTGCTGTTCTCAGCTATATTTACGTGCATGAGCCGTAATAAGTTGAGAATCCTCTCCTAATTGATGACAGATCCCATTGAGAGGAAGCTGAAGTCATCTTCCTTTTGTAACGCCCCTACTTCATCAATCGGGCCATATACCTCCCTCATAAAAATCCTCTTCACTAGGTCTCAGTGTGCAGTCCTCCTCAAATCTAGTGTGCAGCCTACACTGTGGACCTGATATGTTTTTGTTGGGCGAGCATTTAATTTCTTCTTTGCAGACATGCTGTTTGAAATGTTTTTAAACTTGGCTACGTTTGTTGAAACTTCAGCCCCAGAGCAGCTTAATGCACTGCCGAATCTCTAGCCGTTTTCAACATAGATGAGGCTTGACGTAATTCACTGTGATCAGTAAGAACACAAAAATGTGATACATGTAGCAATGATATATGGTGGAAATTTACTTGGTGGAAGATGCCCAGCAGAAGAGTACAGTCTTACAATGTACAGTTTTAGTCAAGGGCCGAACATTGGCAGCTTGGTTGAGGATTTAAATTCTCAACCTACAGGTCAGTAGTCCTGTATCTTAACCACTTCACCAACAGAATCCATTGGCTCAAGCACAGATTCACTGAGGCTTTCGAGACACTTTGTTTTGTATCGGTGGGGAACAGGAGTTGGATGGCTGTCTTTTTGGACATTTCAAAGCAGCGGCATTACTGCGGCCCCCTTCTCCTGCAGTGAAACGAAGGACCATCTAGTTTTCCACTACCCCCTGCCACTCCAAACTCCCTTCCCTCTTAAGTTTAAGCTTTCAGACAAAGAATTGTATGGGATTCTTTGGTAAGTGAAGGATGTGCACAAACTTTCCCCCATCACACTGTGTCCTTTTGTCAGATTTGCCCCAGACCTCTTGGCCATTGCTTCCATCCCACCTTATTCACATGCTGCTTCAGCAGACCTGCATGGAGAGAGCACATGAAGTACATCAGCATCTTCCCATCATCCATATTCCACAGAATAGTGCTTCCTTTTGCATGAGTCCTGCTCTCCATTGTGCTGTCGTCTGTTGTTCTTCACGTTCTTGTTTAGCCAGGTCACACCGTTTAATTCTGTTTTTCTTAAGTCACTTCAGAATCACCAAGTTGTATGAAAATTATTGTTTAATGTATTTTGTTGGTTGTCTGCATGACAAGCCCATCCTGTCAGTGAGCAACCTGACAGAGAGTTTCATCCAGGGTGTTCACACTTTGAATGGGACGCTTGCATGGCCTGCTAGTAAGCATGAGGCAATTGTGCAATCCCCAGAGTGTAAAAAGCCATCTTATCATTTTCTACTCTATTGTCTTAACAGCCAGGATCTGTATACTTTCAAAAATGTTAACAATATGATGATAAATAAGAAGGTGCTTCTGAGCTCAGGTCACACCATTTACAGGTAGAGAAGAAACACAGATCTGGGCTGTTAAGTCAAATGAGCTGATCTGACCTGAACCAGATGATAATCTTCCTCTGCTTTCTTTCTTTCTTAGGCCGCTCTCCACCAGGTTTGGCTAAAACTCCACTGTCATTCCTCGGCCTGAAGCCACACAATCCAGCTGAGATACTTCTCAACCAGACCGGGTCAGGTGAGGTCATAACCAATCATTAACCTTTCTTATCCAGAATGCCATGTTCTTCCTCTTAAAAGGTTAGCTGGTCTACAGTACACTAACACCATTTAACTAAAACTTTGTTCCGAGGTTCATTGGTAGCTCATGTAAGAAACAAGAAAAACAGTACAAATAAAGAAGTCATGTGCCAAGAATCGCCATGTGAAAATGTCAAGAGACTCTGGAATTCTGGCAGCAAGTGGAAAGCTGGTTCACCACCAGAAACAATCTGAACATAAAGCTTAGGTCACCATTAGATTTGCTGTTTTAGCAAGATTACAATGACCAAGTATTACCTTGTTTACTGTTCCCAATGCTCTTCCAGATGCTGTTGGTAAAGTGTAAGGGGAGGTCACACAAAATACTTGTTGCTGAACTATATAGAATTTTATATTATGGCATACCAATTTCCTGTACTTTCTGGCTGTATTCTAATAAAGAGTCTTATAAAATATATTTCTATATGGCAATTATACAATTTCAAAAATTTCTAGCCCAAGCACAGTTCAGTGTGCACTTCACCAAATTAATTCACCTTCACAGTTTTTACATTTCACATTGTTGACGTGATTGGTCACACCTGAGGGTATTTCTATATGAGAAAAATGAGAGTGCTTTTTTTAGCTTGGAAAAGAGCTAGTTTAACTATGAGAAAAATGTGGAGAAAATAGCACTCGGAGGCACAATGCCTTTTTGACCTTGTTAACGTGAGTCAAGTGAGATTATGAGTAGACTTCAAGAATATGAATTTATGAATTCCCATTTGGAGAATGGAATGCTTTTTTGACTTCAGTTGAAAGGGAAAAGTGTTTGACTTGGCTGTCTGGCTCATGGAACTTCACCTCCTTCACGCTCCCTTAAATTATTCTTATACAATGCGAACGTTCTTCTTAGGCAAGTCAAATTTAATACGAACCAAAATGACATTTATTTAGGAGCCAGATCAAGGCATTCCAGGACTTAGAATGGGCTGCTGTTTTTTAATTCTCACTATCGGCTTTCCACGGATTTCTCTGGACAATCTAAAGTATATTAAGCTTGTGGACCTTTTTACTGTTCTCAACCTCTGACCTTTTCTGCTTTTCCATCTATCCCTAATGATTGTTGTATTTCTGTCTCATTTCATTTCTGGCTTCCTTTGCATTCCTTGCAGAAAGTGAAGGAGAAGACGGTAAGAGCTTAGCACCACTGAAGACCAGCTCGTGATTATATGCTTAGGCTTTCCCAACACTTTTACTCTTTTATGTAAAGATTTACATTCCAAGCTCCCATCAGCTGAGTGAACCTACATACAGTACTGTGCAAAAGTCTTGGGGCAGCATTAGTATACGGCACCATGTAAATATTGTCAAAATATAGTCATAGTTCAATCTTTTTCGCCCGAAACATAGTAGTTTCTTGTATACTAGGCTTCCAAAAAGACCATTCCTGATCAAGTTTCTTCAGAATGTAGAAAGGTCAATTTGCCATTCTGGTGAAGCTAACGCTGCTCAAGTGTAAGGGGAGGTCAAACTTCTTGCCCCTGTAGCCTATAGAAGCTGCTTTTTTTCATGGTTTATTCTTCAGTTTGTTGGATAATCTAGATTGTAATCTAGACTATACATGCGAAACATTATGCAATGTGTGTGTTTGCAGAGCCCAGAAGTTATGTGGCCTCTGTGGCCCGTTCGGCTTCAGTATCTGGTGGACAGCCATCCTCTCCTGTGTCTCCAAGTTTTGACAGTGGCAGCATAGCCAGAGGACCACCTGTATCCCATCCATTCAATGCACCACTGTCCTCCAGCAGCCCTGTGCTAAGCCCAGACGGGTATAAACATTTTTCAGTTAGTTTTCTGGGTTCTCTGTGTGATGCATGGGTCAGATTTACTAATATAATTTTCATCGCTGTTCCAGAGAGCATCCCATGGCGGATAGTGGAGTGGGCCTAAGCACTCCATCCCATGGAGTGGGAAATTCTGTTTTCCACTCCCCACCCTCCCAGAGCACTTCTCAATCCCCAACGCCACCCTACTCTTCTTACACAACCCCTAGCAACATGTCAGGCAGCTACCTTAGCCCTGATCTTAATCCCTCTCCTCCAGAGCACATCCAGGCTAACACCATAAGTGTGCAACCCATGCCCGGCAGCCCTAGTGCTTACCACCACACCATACTCAACGATACACTGTCTAATCCTGCTCTCCAACAACGGCTTGCCAATCTTGACCATCCCATTTATAGCCATCAGCCTCCATCATCAAATGGTCATCAGCTCAGATCGTCCAACAGCCCCATTCTTCAAAGGCATGGTATGGTTTCTCAGGCAACGCAAAGCAGCCCGATGCTGAGCAGACAGATGCCTGTTAGCCAGGGCACCCAGAGCAGTCCCATTCTAAGCAGACAAGGCTTCCAAAGTGGGTATCAGCCTTGTCTTACCCAGTCTGTACCCCTAGCCAATCAAAGCAGCCCCATGCTGAACAGGCAAATCCCTGCCAGCCAGGGCACCCAGAGCAGTCCTCCTTTGAGCAGACAAGGCCACCAGAGTCCCACTCGTAACTATCAATCACCCCTTGCCCAGTCTGTAATCCAGCCCAACCAGATTAGCCCAGTGTTAAGTAGACAGGTGTCACTCACCAGCCCTGGCCAGAGCAGTCCCGTATTGGCACGTCACCCCTCTGTTAGCCAGGTGTCTCATGGCAGCCCTAGCCTGGACAGACACCCGATGCACAGCGGGTACACCACTCCAGACGAGAGGCATGGTGCTCTGTCACGCCAGAGCAGCTCTTCAGGGTATCAACCGCCATCCACTCCATCCTTCCCTGTTTCGCCTGCCTCCTACACAGATGGATTCAGACAACCACAGCTGCCAGAAAAGAGGCGTATGTCAAGTGGGGAGCGTCCCAATGGCGCCCTGTCCTACAACACCCTTAATGGCAAAGTGTCCTCACCCATTTCAAGTGGAGGGAGCACCCCGAGTGTGCACTTCTTCCACACACTTCCGGATTTCTCCAAACTCAGCATGTGTGGTAAGGCTCCACCAAACTTTAGTAAAATAATGTGCTACACTTGACCACGTTATTTGTTTAACTCTTAACTGACATGTGAGAAGGGTAACGACTTCAAGAGCATTGCAGAGGCCCTGGTGGAGGAGTTAGTGCGGGCAGTCATGTATCTAGACTTTTTACAAATGGCTTTAAATAGTTATTCTTTAAAATGAAAAAAAGAATGTTCTCACTTTATTTAATATGTGGTGAAGCCACAATAAAGCGTTATCTTTACACTTTACAAATACTTTATTTATTTCAAAATGTGTTGCTTAGAAACTTATTCAAGACAATTTGCATTGTTTACACTTCATTGTCTACACATTCCATAAGGAATGTGGGTTTTTTTCGGTTACACCCCCAAAATTTGACTTTTTAAATGTTTTGAATTACAACCATATCATTGTATTATTATATTTATTTAAAATTTTATTATTAAATATATATGTAAAACCAATGCGTAATGACTGTGGGTAAATGAAGCCTGCTACGGGAACGTTGTCTTTTGCATTTGGGAAGTATTGCATTTATGTGAGGTCAGAGTAAATCATTTAATAATTTTAAGCTGTGGCTTTAAAACTCTGTTTGGGTGGAAAGTCTGATTGAGCCGTTATAAACCAAGTAAGTTATGTGTGTTTAGATGATTAATTACAGCTTGATTCTGTTAATGGAAATAGCTTATCTCTTTCAGAATAAATATTTTGAACCAAAGGTCAGCGGCCTATTCTAAACTTATACATCTTGAAAATTTTTAGATGGAAGCCCAGAGACCAGAATGAATGTAAAGTTTGTCCAAGACACTTCCAAGTTTTGGTACAAACCAGACATCTCCAGAGAGCAAGGTAAGGTTTTCACGTGTGTGTTAGACGTTTTTTTTTTATTTAGAGAGATGAGTCATGGAGCTCTTATAAACAAACCCCTTGGGTCCTGACTGGAAATGGTTCATGTTTTCATTATGATGTTGGTGCCTCAAGGCCTGTGCATCTGCTTTCGCTCCTCTGAGGAGGACTCTTACTGAATTGGACAGTCTGTAGTGCAGATTGAACTAAACATAAGCACATGCATTCAGCAATAGGTCCACAGTTAAGGGTCACACTTTAAAATAAGGTCAGCATGGAGGGTGCAAATGAATGGCTTTTATTCTGTTATTTATGCTGTCTTTTATTAACCATATCTAATATGTGAGTTATCAATTATTTAACTCTTACTAAGTAAATGATTTGTCAAGTTCATATTAGAAATACTTTATTGCGAAATAAATACATTAGGTGATAAAATCCAATTTATTGCTTTTTTTTTATGTTTTAAGCATCGATAATTTGTTACTTTGGACTTTCCCAAAGTTAACATTTATTTGCTGAAACACAATCACTCAGTAATTAGCATACTCATATGTAGTGGCCAAGTAAATTACATCCTGAAAAAATGAAAAATAAAGTTTGACAGTGTCATATGGGCTTTGTTTATTATGCCATCTAATGCAAATGGATTTTGTGAACACAAGAGGGTGCCACACCCATAAGTATTTAAAATGCCTAGCTTTCTTTAATTGCAGCGGACTTAAGATCCTTTTTGTTTAAAATTGTACTTAAGAAAATGACAAATGTTAAATATGTTATTCTTGAGAAATTTAAAAAAATGATTTCACCATATTTAATACGTAGTGAAGCTACAATAGAGCATTTAACCTTTACAGTTTTAAACCTCTGTTTCAATTTTTCTGTCATTTTAGGGGACTATATCCTTATGTATTCAAGAAGATGTGCGTTGTTTGGCATTGTGTACAGTTTGATTGTAAAATTGTGAAAACATTTAATTGTAATCTTTGTGTTGTAAAACAGGTTGAATTGTAAGCAGAGCGCATCGTTACTACCCAAGTAGTTCTAGATAATTACTGAATAATGAACAGCATAATAGATATTACTGAAAGCCCATTTGTGACTTTTGCTGATCTCTTTTGTCCAGAGCACACTTCAGTACCTATAGGTGTTTTTTGCCTCACTTTGTGGTCCACTAAACCTAAGCAAACTATAGCTATACGATATAGCTCTACAGTTCTGCTGTATATTAAAGCTAAGAGGAATTTAGAAAGGGATGCATGAATACACTCAGTACATTGGGTCACATCCCTGGTACAGCCCCAGCTGTATCTACCTGAATGTGAGTGGTTTCTCCCTACATGGCAACATTTTTCTGTAACGTTGTTCTTCATTTTCCTGCCAGCTATTAATATCCTTAAAGAGCGTGAGCCTGGTGCCTTCATCATCCGTGACAGCCACTCGTTCAGGGGCGCCTATGGTCTGGCCATGAAGGTGGCATGCCCTCCACCTACGGTGCAGCCGACTAAGAAAGGTATTTGACGTTGTGCCATATGCCACATTTGCTGATGTTTGTTTTCCATCAATAAGCACCAACTGCATAGTGAGCATCTTGACACACAGTGCCTGGGGATCAGTGGATTTTCCATCAATCTATTGGTAATCCATAGTGTCACAAATGGCACTATGACTCTGCCTCAGCCTGTAATTTAGCTCTCCACGTCCGCTCCATTGCACGCTCAATCAACAGCTTTTATCCATGCACACTTAAATGTAAAGCAGAGGCAGATTAGCAGTGTGGCTGAGGATAGCTTTCAGCACAGCTTCTCTTTCAGCACAACCACACAGAGAGGATTAGCTCACGCCATTAGGGTGAACATGGTAGATATGAGCCAAGCTGGTACGTCACTGGTACCGTAGCAGGGTTTCATCGTTTACAAAATAGATTCGTTTGGGAGCAAATTAAAATGACTTAAAAATACACATATTCACTGTTTAACCATGTGCAGACCATCAACGTCTGTTCAGTTTAACGGCAGAGGATTTACCGATTATAATAAAAAAAAATACATATCTGTATTCTTATTAAGCTGTTAGAGCTTGCAGAGCTGTTCCCCTAGAGGGCACTGTTACATGTGTAATGTCGTTATCTGGAAGGATTTCTGTAGGGAATTTTGCTCCTTACTGCTTATATATCTTGTTTAAATAAGTTAACTTGAACCAAAGGCATTTCTAAATCCTTTTAGGGGTGCTCAAGTACCACCAAATTGAATCCCAGCACCCCTTAAAATAATTAAACTAATTAAAGTAAACTGAGGCTTGTGTCTGATAAGCTGATAGAAAGTACAACCATAGAAAATTACACGATTTAAACATGGTTTAACCTATTTTAAAGACCAAAAATACAACACCCCCCCTTTTTTTCTCACAAGTACGGTATGATCCTATTGATGGCTTTGTGACTCAGAATTAATATTGGTTTTAATATTAGTGTTTCCCCTTTCACATTTTTCAAGTGCGAGAATGACAAATCATGTTGAAAAATACAGTTTTAAGGGTTGTTGGTCTCATTGGGTCATCAGTTGCATATTTGAGATGTTTGACTAATATTTCCTCAGTATGTGCCTGTCCCATTGGGAGTAGTACTCCCACTACAGTACACTCTCTATAACTTGTGACTACAGGGTACATACAGCAAGCCCCACATTAACATTGCTACTATTTGCATCACATGATGGGGCTTACACTGACTTGATATGATGTGGATAAAACCTGGGCTTATTGTGGTTCATATAAATATATAAGCAGCTTCTTCTGCATATTGTTTGGTGAGTAAAAATTTAAAGTGGGTCTCAAAGTGGGATACGCTGTATAGAATCTGGTTGACATTCACTTAAGTTTCTGCTTCATATGGTTGATCTTCCATGCTATTTGTGATACTGCCTGTCAAGGCACAGCATTACCAGTCGTTTCAATGATTCATCAAAAACTCTTTTTCTGATGCATTTACATAGCATTTGTATATGTTATTATAAGTTTAGATTATTAGAAAGTTACTATGTTAATGTCCAGTTAACCACCATTCCGCTCAACGATCTGTTTCATAGAACTTAATGCCATCATGAAACGATGCATTCTTTGCTTCTTTGTGGAAACACAGCCTATTATGTTCACCACTGTCATTCAACAGGGTTTTCTCATCTCCTATAAACCCACAAATGCTTCATTGATAATTATATTAATCTTTCAGGTGACAACACCAACGAGTTGGTTCGCCACTTCCTGATCGAGACAAGTCCGAAAGGCGTGAAGCTGAAGGGCTGCCCCAACGAGCCATATTTTGGTCAGTTCTTCTTGCTGCCCGTGCTTGATTTGGGATTTGTTGTGTGATTTGAGTTGTTGTGCAGATGCGCACCATGCCAGTGCCGTCCTCATTTTAGATCCTAAGCTATACTGACACACCATTGACTTCCAAGTTAAATGACAATTAAGGTAGGTTCAGTGTTACACAGAATTACCCAGAATCAAGGCGTGATGTCAAAACTCAGTTGTGTATCGGAAGTGAACTGAACTACATCAACTGTAATATCTAAGTTCCTTGTTGTGTGTTTACTTGCATTTCTGATGTGGTTTAAAACTCACTGCTGTGTCTGATCCACTCAGACTCAACACACTAACATATCACCGGTCCTGTGAGGGTCCTGACCATTAGAGAACAGAGTAAAGGGGACTAACAAATGACTTAAATAAACAAGATATAAACTGCAAAATATAAAATGCTAATTCTCATGCCCAGTACTGTATAGAATCTATGCTACCATGTACTAATATTCTGTAATGATTGGTATGCCCTGTTTTTGCCTCATTAATTGTTATCCTAATATACTTTACTGTTTCTCTTGCTTCTCTGTTTAAAATTCAGGCAAGTCTAGTATGAAGTATGCTTCGAAGGAATTACTTCTATTTGTCTGGTTTGACTCCCTCACACTAAGACATGTCCTGAATGTTATGAAATTCTTATTACATAAGCCGTCACATGAGTATGTTCATTATGATTAAACAAGACAAGTTGGATCAAGAACGAGACCGAGTAAATGCTGGGAGTAAATATATAGCCCTCTGCTTATTTGTTATGCTCCCTTTTGCCTGGGGCATTTTCTTTGAGTTGAGTCAGTGCCAGGTCTCACACATGGAGAGGCCGGCCATGTTCCCGATGCACATTTAGACACAGAGGTTCAGACAAGGCAACTCCTTCCACTGAATGTTATTATGAATGGAATCTTAATAGCCCTTTGCCTATATGCTTCTGCTCTCCTCTTTTTAACACCTACTTTGACACCTTTGGACACGAATGGACCCAGGCCCCCCACCAACCCCCCCCATCCCGAGTTATTTTTTTTTTTGATAGGACAACATGTGGAGGGTCAGTAGCTGGCTGGAGCACCTAAATCTTTAGTCAGAATGTTAGTGACATGGAGGTCTTTCACCCAAGTGCCAGTGTTGTAATTCTATCTTGTTACTGAGGAACTTGGGTCGATGCCATCATTGAGCTCTCACTATGCTTGCTGACATTGGGTTGACTCTTAAAATGATGCACTGCACGGCAAAGCTTCAGATTGCAGCTTGGTTAGAGAGCCTGTCATGTAAAGCATGTCCTTCTCTGATTTCTGCTCTCATAAATCTAATTCTTCGTTCTCTGTGTTTACGCAGGTTGCTTATCTGCATTGGTCTACCAGCACTCCATTACACCACTGGCTCTGCCCTGTAAACTGGTCATACCCACAAAAGGTAAGAGATATGCACTCGCCTGTTTGTTTTGCTTGGGTTTTTGTGTTCAGCATGATCTCATACTGGTGATGTATGGCCTCTCTGCTGGTGTAAACACTTCCTGAGTTTTTGCAGCTGGTTCTTTCTCTTTGCCAACTTTTTTCCATGCCATGCAGGTGTGTGAGAAACATGGGGCCTGAGGTTATATGCTGTCTGGCCCTGCTCTTTTAAATAGTGTGTGACGGGGTGTGAGAAAAGCAAGCCGATCTTCAGCAAAGTGTGAATTCCCTGGAGAAAAGTGAAAGCTCGTAGCTAACAATACGCACCTTCTTTTCCTTCCACCTTCCTTTTACAGCTTTGAGAACACACCATAATGATATAATCATGCTAATTTTGTATTGCTTACCACGCTCATCTGGTCTTAGGTACAAAATTGGTGAGGTAACAGCTCAGGCTTGAACAATGGAGATCATTCAGATGTTCAGCATATTACATCAGACACTGCCTCTCTCATGTTCAAATTGTAACATGGTTTTCCTGTGTTTTGTAGACCCCAATGAGAAAATAACAGAAGTTGCCGCTCCAGTCAACCCAGCTGCTGAATTGCTAAAACAGGGCGCAGGTAAAATAAGAAAACAATACTACAAATAATGGCAACAATAAGGGTAGTTGGGATTAAGTTATGGCTGACTGTTGACCAGAAGGTTGAGGACTCCTCAAAGAGTAGTCAAAGCAATGCCATGCCACCACTGTTGGGCAAGAAAGCAAGGTCCTTAACCCTAACTGCTTGCGTTGTTCCTTTTAAGGCTATATCAATGATAATTTCCCCTTGGAAATGAGAAAATGCATTGCGGTAAAATTAGTTTCGGATGTTTTGAGTAGTTGTATTAATTGTTGGGTGAACTTCAGAGAACAAAGCACACAGCAAACTGAACTATTTAATCAAAAGTATGTAGAAATATGCTGTTATGTCAGACATCAGGTGTGTTTACATGCAGTTAAAGAACCAGATTTAGTCAGTATTTAATCAATAAGGTTACATGCAATTGGGTACCGGTTATCAGATAATGAGAACGCTCCAGGATTACATCACTCAGATTTCTGATCAGAAATTTCAGATTTTTACCCAACAAATAATATTATACACTGTAATTAAGAGTCTGCCCCAAGCATTTGGTATCTATTTATTTATATTATATTTCGTTGCTGTGTGCAGTTCCAGGGTTTCCAGATCTCACTTGAGAAACAACCAACCACATCTATGGCATCAAGCCAAAATAGACCTTATAAAAGCCCCAAAAGGCAACCCAATATGTCAGAGAGTGAGCACTCAGTTTAAAAAGAATAATTATAATTTATATTTTCCATTTAATTCTTTTTCTCAATATGCAAGAATGTGGAGAGAGAGAGGGTCCGAAAAGGCAACTACAGTTTAAAAACACTGCAAAAATCTTTTTCGAAAGGGACTTTATAGAAAATAAGCCCAAAATCATTTAGAATAAGAGGACCTGACAACTAGCCGCTTCCAGGACGTTTGCGTGCATGTGCAGACTGAGAATACTGATTGAAATCAGAGTAAGGATAAACATAAGCTAAACTCAGCTCTCTTTCTAGACCATAATCCAATCTGGAAAATCGAAATACACTGTTTATATCATGTAAACACAGATTAGTGCAGAAATCAGATTATGATTGGATTTTTAAATGTGTGTTAATGCACTTATTGTTATAATGAACAGGGACATTGACTAGCATAAGCCAGAGTTTACGAATAAATGTTAGTGCCTAAGCTTGACTGCAATATCCAGTGAAAAGTGAAGGCTACTTTAGAAACAAATATGTGTCAAATCCTTTCTAACACCCACATTTTTGGTGTAATGCTTGGCTATCCACAAACCTTTGGCTGTATAGTGTGCAAGTCAATTTCTTATGGCATAATGGCTATAGTACTGATAAATGGGGAATGTCTCATGGGAATATAATTGACTCTGTTGAAGAATTGTACTATGACTGTAACACGGTAGCTAATTAATTGTGAAGAAAGAGCATGAACAGGTGTAGTCAAAGACAAATGGCAGTTCTAAACCGGTCCTCATTCGTTCTATTGTCATTGTGAATATAGGGCAGAAGAGTGCTGTTGATTCCCATGGTAAACCCAGTCATCCTTTTGTTCTATGCTTCTCTATGTTCTCTTCTGACTGATGCATCTCAGATAGATGGTATCTGTTGCCTTGAGACTGTGCATGGAACAGCGTAACCGAACACCAGAGTCTGTACCTGCGTCTATCGTATCTGTCCACTAAAACCTGGCTGTTCTTTACTGTAGCTGTCAGGCCACTGTGTTGTTGGAAAATACTGATGCTAGGCGGCATGGTTTGAAATGAACTGCACAGCATGAACCTAAGAGAATCGAACAAGTAGAAAACGATTCTCGAATATACTAACGATTTGCTTTAAATGTGAAGACCGAACGGTTCCAAGATCTACTAAATAACAATAAAGCTTGTTTGTTTTTCACTTTCAGTACAGTTTAAATGAGAAATGATTAAATTAGTGTAACACTGTTACACCGACTTATGTGAAAATATCTTTTTTTCCTCAGCATGCAACGTTCTTTACATAAACTCAGTCGACATGGAGTCTCTGACCGGACCACAGGCCATCGCCAAGGCCATTTCAGAAACCATGGCCACCAATTCACCCCCCACGGCCACAGTGGTTCACTTTAAGGTGTCGTCACAGGGCATTACTTTAACAGACAACCAGAGAAAGTAAGCTTCAGTTTTTTGTTGTACTGTACTGTGCTAAAGTCTTAAGCTATCGTTAGATTTATTATAACTTGGATTAGCAATTATATATATATATATATATATATATATATATATACAGTCTGATACTGTCCCTCCCCCTTGGTGTTAGTATGTTTTGGCAGTCTTGGGTGACCATACGCCCTACTGAACAGTCAATGTGGGACATTTGTTTCATCCTTGGTCCTCTCATTCAATCCGAAAGCTTTTCAGATTGTACAATAATTAACCGGGGATCCTGATGAAACGGCCAAATTCTGTTAACGCTCACACCAAGTACCGTAGCTTATTCTGGTTATTTTTTAATAAAGAGACTGAGAAATCAGTATATATTGGCATTATCGCATTGCTAAAACAACAAATCTAACGGCTGCCTAAGACTTTTGTGTTTAGTTTCAAGTTCTGTTGTCTAACATAACCTATTATGTTACTCCTCCAGGCTTTTCTTCCGACGCCACTACCCCATCAATACAGTCACGTTCTGTGACATTGACCCCCAGCAGAGGAAGTACGTATCCCTAAACCTATTCACACACACCCACAGCCACACACACACCAAACAGTACCTAACAAGCATTATTTAACCACTGTTTCGTATGTTATTGTGTCATTCCAGTTGGAATAAACCAGAAGGTGGAGCTGCAAAGTAAGTCCTGTTAGATACAACAAGAACATTTCCATCGTTATTAAGGACCATATCTGATGTGACTTTTAAGCGAGGACTGAAGCATGTGCGCCTCAACAAAGTCTGTAAAGTGAACACTTAAGGACTCAGGATTACGGTCATGCTGAAGTCACAAGAGAATCGCACACACACATGATGTTTCCCACCATGTACATATCATGAGATCAGTCTCACTGATGTTTGTAATAGAAAACATATGAAATGAAAGATAAATGAAAGATGCACCAAAAATCCATCATTAGCAATATCCTTTTATTCCGTGTCAGTAAGTCCCTGGATGTAGCTGTTAGTGTCAGTAGAACAAGTGAAGCCTGGGATTATGTTGTATATAAAAGGGTTGGGAAAATGTCAGAACAGAGCAGTTATCACATTTATTATGGCAAACGCGAGCATGAGAATTTGGGTTGGATGATAAGCAGCGGTTTTGCAGTCACGGTGGCGGTCTATTGTAGTGTCACAGGAGCTTAGTCTGCTAAGGAGATTAGCTTATCGGTCAGCCTATCCTCACCTTTGGACAGGAGATTTGCGTAGTGACCGAAAGAGGAAGGTCATGGGTACAGAAATTATGTTCGTAAGCTTGGTACATGTGCTTACTCGGCATGACGAGGAGAAATGTTCATTAATATGAAGAAGCCTTGGATTAGCTCCTTCAGATCAAGAGGAGCCAATTGAGTTGCTTTATGTTCTCACAAGGATGCCCCTGGTCGGCCCCGCTATAGCTATTTGAGGTGAATTTCTCTAGAGAACACATGTCAAACCCAGGACTTTCTGGAGTGATTAGTCTCACAGTTGGTTTGGGAATGTTTGGAGTCTGATAACACTGCAATGCTTACAATAGAAATAGATAAAAAACTGAAATAAAAAGGGAATGAAAGTTATTGAATTTGTAAAATGACCTAACATCAGTCTGGCTATACAATCCAGCATTTGAAACACCAAGGGTGTTTAGGGTGCTGTACTAAGGGGATAAGTATTAACAAAGAAATGGTACATGTACCTATTGGTTTGCCTTATGAAAAACTTTATAACCTTTAGTTTTAATTAAGGGAGTAATTTCATCATTTCAATGTTGGGGAAACAATAAACAGTCTAAATAATAAAAAAGGGAGTCCTGGTCCTGGTGCCCAAGAGTTCTACCAACAGTACTATTGTTCGAAATGTATATATAAGTTACAAATGTATTATGTTCAACCAGTAATATCAAGAATTACCTGTAGATGGCACACGATTCCCTTATCAGATTTGATCTGGACTAAAATAATCTTAATTAGAAACCATCATGAAGATGGTTTTGGAATGAATTTGAACTTATTTTTCTATTTTTCTAGGTTCTTTGGTTTCGTGGCCAGAAAGCAGGGCAGCACGACAGACAATGTCAGTCATTTGTTTGCTGAGCTGGACCCTGACCAACCGGCCACCGCCATCGTCAATTTTGTCTCTAAAGTGATGATCGGCTCCCAGAAGCGATGAGCTACTTTGCCTTTTCCCTGGAGGACTGCTTTCCCCTGCGTTTTCCTTTCAATGCATTATTTTCCCCTACGTTTTCTTACGATTGGCCGAGTATTAGACTGGGAGTGTGTACATGAGTGTGTGTGTGTATGTGTGTGTGTGTGTGTTGTGTGTGTATGTGCATAAAATGTGTGCAAGTGTCGAGGCGTGTGTGTCAGTATGTGTGTAGGTGGCTAGGGTGTGGAGCTAAGATGGAGACAGAGGAAGTGCAGTGGAGGAGGAGGGATGACCTGATAAAAGGAGAGAGGTGTCGTTCATCTCTGTGCAGGGTTTACTTTAGATAAGAGGGACTAACATTGTTGAGTGTGTTGCTTTAAAAAAAAAAAAAAAAGGAAAAGAAAAGAACATGTATAAAGAGGGACGCTGATGTGATTATAAAGCTTTTTGAATTGATACCAAAGACAGGATATATGTGTAATTATTTGAAAGTTTTTTTTTCCTTTGTAAAATAAGACTACTTATTCAGAGGATATTACCTTTTTCTGTCTAGCCTATTGCTTTAGGAGAAATGCGCATGTTATCACGTATTTCCTGGCCTAGCATGGGTATGTTCGGTTTCATATATACACCGATTTTACAAGCATAAAAAGTGGCTGTGTTTCACAATTCTACTGGTATTGAGCTCTGAGATCCAGTCAGACCTTAGCTTAAAATAAACCAGAAGCAAAACCATTAAAAATGAATTTCTCTCTCTCTCTCTTTCTCTCTCTCTGTCTCTCTCACTGCTTTCTCTGGCCTCTGATCTTCCGACATTCAATGCTCTTCCTCTGTTCTCACTTACTACTGTATGACCCGGTCCATTTTCTAACACTCCGCTGTCTTTAAGTCAGGTCCAAGCAGTCAGTGGGATTTTCCAGGCCAAATGCCTATACAACCCTCAAGTAAGCTAAATATATATGTAAAAGTGACTTAACTGAATATTTATTTTGCTACATTGCTTTGTAACACATAACCTTGCATATATTGTATAGTCTACATTTAAAAAAGGCTTTGAAAAAATAGTATTTTTGGCTAAGATTTCAAACACAAGAGGTTTTGAGAAGTATTTAGTTATGTATGATGTAAAGTGTGTGTATTTGTGTTTTGTATTGTTTTCACTGCCTCGTTTCTTATGTTGGGTTTGACGTTAGGAGCTGACACTGTTTTCGTAGAAAGGACATACATGTTTTGCTAAAAACAAACCAAAAAAAGCATGCTTAACACGCTTTATCACACGTAGAAAATTCCTGGCAACTTCCTGACAAGACATATTTTTGATTATGAACAGGGTTAAACTAATGTTTCCTTCAATCCCTCAGTGCTATTATGCCTCACAGATTGGTGTCACCTGATCATCCCTGATTTAGTCACCTATCAGCACCTCCTAATGGTTTGGAGAATGAATGGTTTGCAGTGTTTTAACTGTAATTTGAAAAAAAAAAAAATTAGGTCAAACCCCATTATGTCCATTAACATAGGGGTGTATTGAGAGAAGCAAAAAGAAAAGGAATAACAACCTCCTTTGTTGTTTGTAAATATTTTATTTTGCCAAAGATTTTATTTCTCTTTTGTATGACTTTTTTTGTTAACTATTGATGGCTCCCTGGTTGTGCTGAAGTTAGGATCGTTGTTTACCGGCTTTGGAACGAACTTGCATATGGCTGCTCGCTTTCTTTAGCTTAAAAATGTCAAAGCACTTACTGTTTATGAGCTGTAAGGATAGAAACTATCATTTTTTGAATGTGCTTAGAATTCAAAACAGTATGAGTTAGAGACGCTTGGATTATAAACCCTTCGGCTCCATTGTATCCATCGTTACACAATTCACCCTTAGAACAGCTCACGTACTATTTATTATGGATCTATGCATGTCTGCATCATATTGATTGTTTTTTTTTTTTTTTTATTCCTTCTGTCCCACATTTCCGTATGTAAGTCAACAGTGTTGCGTCTCTGACATGCGCCCAGTCATTGACAATAGCTCTTGGTCTAGAATGTGTGAATGTGACACTATTTGCTGTACAGAACCATGTGCTACTTGCTTTATATTGTATGACTTCATTGTTTTTGAAAGATAAAACATATTAAAGAGCAATCAAACTCAGATTCATTAAAGTACACTGTCCCTTGAAAGCATTTGTTTCTTTTTCTTTTTGTGTATCTTTTAGTCTTTCATATTTTTGTCCATTTTATCTGCTCCGCTTTGCACTTACATTTAACATTTAGTCACTTAGCAGACGCCGTTGTCCAGTGGCGGCTCGGCAGAGATGGGACCTGAACGTTTGTTCACACTCAAGCACCTTTACAACTAGGACGCCACAGTCACACTTACCTTATAGGTGCACCCTGTAGACCTACAAAATACAAACTGTAGTCAAGCTGTTGCTCTGCGTTTTGTGTGCTGGTCTCAGTGTTGTGCTGGTACACCTCAGTGTCACTGGGAGCAGTCCTCCAACCAAAAGTCTACCGCCAACAGCGTTCTGAGGGCAGCATCCCTAGTGAGCCCTGATGAAGGATTAGAGGATGATTAACAGAAATTGTCTTTTGACAATTGACTTGATATCACTTTTTTTAGAAAGTGTACGAAAACCAGAGTACCTAGAGGAATACCTCTCAGACATAAGTGGCTGGTGGAAGCAAACACGAGTCTCTGAAGGTCACAGTTCTAATCAGTGTGTCATAATGGTAAACAACATAAAAATATAATAATTACAAAAAACGTCAATAGGAATTACTACACCTTTAAAGTCGTTTTTAAAATTAATTCACATCATCTAAGATGTGACTAGTCTTAGTGATTTGCCTTACTGATTTGCTGACTTAATTGCTCTTCTTGGGCTATGCTGCTTTCGGTGATCAGCAAGATATACATGGAGCTAAGCTATGTTGGGTTTTATACACTCTTGAGGACAAAATCTGTGTACATTTTGTCATTGTATAAGCAGAATACTGCTCACAATTGTTCTTAGGTAAGCTGCATTATAGCATACTTATCAAATGTAATCTCATTCTCCAATCTGCTTCTCCTGGAGAGGGTAACCTAGCCTACACACTTCTCTAAACCTGTACAATGACAATAAAAATGATGCTGCAGACCCAAAGTTTTTCTCAGTCTCAGTCTTTCCATCACTTATAACAAGGTTGTGAGTTTCATGAAGTCCTCCACTAGAATTAGGGACCTACTCTTTTCCAGGGAACCATAGCCCCTAGTTTTGAGGTTGTCAAAGGTCCATTTCAGATATGAAGAAAACGATCATTTGCAGTGGATCCGAATGATGCTGTTGAAATGATGAAATGATTAAGTTGATTGCATTGGAGCTTTATTTGCTTTCTTATTTTTATCGTTGCCAAATTAAACAATTCATATTTTTCATGTAAATTTAAATAAATCAATCTAATAAATAAATACAATTTATTTTATTGATACAATTAAGTGTGAGAAAGCTTTATTTTGATTTTCAGTACATCCAGGTTTGGTGCATGTGACACTGCCCCCTAGTGTCTAGTTCCAATTCCTGCGCATAACTAAACATACTAAAACGGATTTTGCAAGGATCCTTCAGCTAAATAAAAAATATATATATATATATATAGGAATCTAGCGACCCATGAGCCATTGGAACTGTGTATGTGACATATTTCAACATATTTACTTGTGGTAGTACTTAGTCCCATAAGGCATTTCATTCACATTTCCATTAATTCCACAGCTTTGAGACTGGACAGTTAAGTATGAGTAAACGCTGGTACATTTGGTAGAAGTTACCAAGCTATAAGACACTTTAGCTGAAAATGCTAACCCCAGTAAAGTTTACCACAATTAAACACAAGGCAAGGAGCTAAAGTCGAATACTACACCGATAACAGAAGACAGGACAATGTGCTCTGCTAAGAACATGGTAAACTAGCAGGGAAGCTAATGGCTAACACAGAACAACAGACATGAAACAGGAACTAACCATATGGAGGACACCAAAAGGGTCTGAAAAACAGAAAACAGACACACAAGACTGGTGATGCAATGATACAAACCAGAGAAACAAAGCCTGAAACTAAGGGATTTCAATACTGTGAAGCTGATTGCAATTAGGCAATAGGTTATGGACCAGGGTTAGGGGAGAAAAATGGGCCTAATTCTGACAAATACAGGTCTCCCATGCTGTACAGGTGTGAAATACCATTATTTATCTGAATACTTAATATGCTTTAACTTTACTTCATATGCTTATATGCCTTTAGTTGAGTGCTGTTTAGTTATATAAGTGTGAAAAACTATTATTACTAAATGTTATTGTGTACCTCTGGAACAGCAGTCTGATATACTAACCCACCAGTGATTGAACTGTGCCAGAAGATGGGAAGGCCATACCCAGCTCTGCGATGCAACAGTGCCCTGTTCTGGGTGCACGTTTGCCTGCACCTTGTGATTTATTAAACCCCATTGGGCATGACTGGGATAAGTGGTGTTAAAAAGAAAGAGAATATCTCTATGTTAGTGTGTGAAATTGTTAGTAATAGTAAAGGTAAAGGTGATTATATGAAAAAAGAAAGCAGCTGGTCTGGTGAAAGGGGATCTGAGCTAGGAGACCACATGAGAGTCTCAATTCCATCAACCCACCTACATCTGACGTTGCTGGAACTGAACTTACAAAAATGGCCACTTGGTGTCAGTGTCCATCTTTCAGACAATAAGGAAACTGAACCGTGCCTGGGCAACTGAGAAGATGAAGATTAGTTGCTATGCTGAGGTTAGTTGCCTTTTCCAGCAAACACCTTCTTTTAATGATTATGAGATAAGGCCTCAGAAGAATTTCAGGCAGTCTCTGTTGACATAAGGCCCCCTTTGGTGAGAGTATTGATGTGTGACTCAAAGAGCTGTCCTCCCTCAATACCCAAACAATGGCGTCTGTCTGGTCCCACAGTTTACATACACTGTATCACTCCAGGAAAAAAAATCCCTGTTTGACGTTATGGATGAGGAAAAGTACAACATGGCTTGTGATGTTGAGTGGGTGTGTGGGATGAGATTAACATTTTTTCCACTAAATGTCATTGTGACTTCGGGAAAAGACCATTTTGTTCTTTTCAGGGGTTCCAAGTGACAAGAAGGGCTTCATTAGGGGTCCATTTTTGATCTAGGAATCTAGGAAGGACAAATTGTAGGTAATAGATGAAACTGGGAGGAATGTTTGAAAATCAATGTCGGTTTGGTTGCAGAGTGGAATAATATTTCCTGGTAGTTGGTTTTCCTTCACCCAGCTAAGTGTGGGTGCTTGTGCTTGCGTCACACATCCAGTGGTGGCGGTTTGGAAAAGGAATACACTTACATTTTGCATAACTTACAACATGTGGCCCCTGCGGAGAACTGCACTCCAGGGAGACATCTTTTTCTGATTTAAGGCAGAGTTTAGTACATTTTCTTGTGGTTTCAACTGATGGAAACAGCTTGACAAAGCTATCAATGAAGCATTAACTAGTGCTGGATGGAACTTGGTACAGTCACGTCTAATGTGTTACATTGTTGTATAGTGTCAGTGGCACTGACATTGACTGAAACGCCTTTAAGACTATTCCAAAACTCCATTAACTCTGGTTGCTCTGACTTCCCCAGTAAAAAAAAAAACTTTTCTCCACCACTTCTGCTTCTTAACCTGGTCTGCTTTTTCCAAATTCTTCTGCTTCTCCGCTCTTACCTCCATAAATAATGGAGGTTACATTACGACAATATAATGCCGGTTTTGGGTGAAAGCCCCAAAATTGATGTCAGTTTCCCGGTAAAAGACTGAGCAAAATTCGTTTATGGCTCGATCTGAGCAAGAAGTGTCTAGGGATCCGCATTTGGCTCGCTCATCTACAGAATGCTCCCAGTTTGAAGACGCCGTAGCTTTCAAGCATTTGTTGTGATTCAGTGGGAAAGACCACCATGCTCTTCAATGCATCCTTTTTAAGGCCTGGTTCGGGTAGCACTGTTCATTGCTGTAACTAGCCCAGGTGCCCCTGTTAACAGCGTTCAGAGCATTCTGTTCTGGCCTTATATTTGAGGAGAGCTTAACCCCCACCCCCCTGCTACTCAAGGTGTTCTTGAGCATCTAGGTTAAGTATACTTCTGTATAAATAGCCTGCAAAACAGAGGTCAGAGATCACGGCCAAGCTGGGATGGAGCGAGAGTGTTTGTAAAAACTCAAGAGGGATCAGGTGTCTCTTTATGGAACAGCAGAAGCACTGGAGACACCTGAATGATTCGCGAGGGGGGTTTGTATCATCTAAATGGAAAAAAAAACACCCCAATGTGTGTCCTTGGAGAGAAAAGAGCTATCTGGCTATATTTTCTTTAGGCAGGTCAAGTGCTTTTCCGCATTACTTCACGAGCAGCTCTGCTGGTGATGTTAACCGAGATCCCGCAAATCTCTCCAGTGCTCTGTATTGCAAGGGATCCCGAGTTTTGGCATGCAGCAACGAGTGAAGAGAGACAGCCTCTTATGTTAAGCATTAATGGTCTTTTCCCCCAGCTTGCTGTAACAGATGGCCAAAGGGTCAACTCAGGTCATGACGGGTCAGAGCTGTTTGTGGTTGTTGTGACACGGCTGGTGCTTTGCAGCGTGCAGGTGGACGGCTGGATCATGACCTTATATCCCTGCGTCCCTCCTCCCCCGTTTAATAGGAATACCTTTACACTGGTGCCACTGTTAGCACCTTTAACAAAGCAGCCGATCACGGACCCTACCCTACAGGTGCAGCCTGTGGTGCAGCAGAGTGGAAAGGAACAATTCCCTGAAGGGAAGGGACAAACCTTAAGTTCAAGAGGCTCTGCCTTTTGCCAGGCCACCACTTTGAATAAGAAACTCTGCTTAAAGGCTTGCCTGGTTAAATAAAAGTGAAATAATCATTAAAAAAATAAGAAATTGAATCAAATTGGTTGACAAAATCAGCAAAGCACAAACGCATATCCCGTCCTCAGCTGAGTGATTCCGGACAGCAAGATTTACTTCCAAAGCACTTCTTGAGCTGTGTGTAAAGTAAACAAAGCAGTATTTTGTATAAGTTGTGTATAAGGTGTGACATGCTATCTTGACACAACAGTTAACAGTTTATAATCACTGTCACATTGAAAGAGTGGAAATCTCTGAGTATCCAGGTGTTCGTAGTCTGCCTACCAGACTTACAAGAATGTAAGAGCCTTTACCAGTTTTTAGTGTCACAGTAACTAAGGTAGAAAGCAGGAATTTGTGCTGGCATGGCCCCTGTTCACCTAAGTGAGGTAGACCCAGCTGCGGATTCTGCTCGTAACGGGACACCTGATCTGTCCTGAGTCCAAACACGGGCTAAAGTTTAAATCTTCCTCCCTAAGGGCAACAGTGTAAACACTCTGCCGTAGTACAGTAAACAAGCCCACATGCTTGTGAAACCACGAGTCTCTTGTCAATCACAGTAGTTACACAGGTGTTTGATGTCGATCTGACGGCCAAACTGGACAGGGCTACTCTTCATAAATCATGCCGATGGTTGGCAGGATCAGCTGTCGCTTATAGTCAGTGATGAATTTATGGCATCAGGTTGGGCATTGCATGAAGTATTTTGGCTTGGACGTGAATAGTGCAGGCTTCCTGAAAGTCATATAGTGTAATGTGATATTTAAAATAGGTAATTCCTCCTTCTGTTTGACTTTCCAAATGATACTACAAGGGTAGCACACCTAAAACGTGAGCATCTTCTACAGTTACAGAAGACAGGACACTTGCTTTTAAGGACTTACTCCACGACCATAGGCGCTTATGCATCAAAACAATTCTTGGGACTAATTAGGGAATAACTACCCTTAGTGGAGCTCCCCGGATATCTAAATCTTTTTAGGCACTTTTTTGGTTTGCCTTCGCACCATCAGTAAGAACGCTGTGTAACAGTGAAGCGATGGAAACCATGCAAATTCTGCTTAGATAAAATGTGTTGTACTCCTTTGTTACATACAAACTCGGTAAAGCCTGGACTTCACACTCAGTCCATTTGTATGTGTTTTTTTTTATTTTAAGCACGAACAACATAGGCGCTTGTGTCTAGCTCAGTCACTACACTCTTGCTTTACTCCATCTGGACCAATTTCCATGCTCTTATTTGAAATCACTGTGAACTTACATCACTAAAGGTTACTATGCAGTGAAAAACACTACCTTGAATAAAAGTACCTACTTTGAACCTAAGTACCTTGTACTTTAAGTGCCTTTTCCTAATTCTGGAATGCTTGGTTGGCCTGATTGTTTCCACGTAGCATCTTCTATAACCCCTCTTATATCTCCCACCCACATTATTTTTCTTAAAAATATGTTTTGGTCTAACCATTCCCACAGAATGTCATTGTCACCATATTTCCAGAGACTAATGGCTGAAATCAAACAGGCCGCCCATTTTTTCCAAGCTCAGACACCAGCCTTTTGAGGGGAATGCAGAACTGTCTTCTTGCCAATCTTAATGTGGATAGTCGGGTGTTGTGGTGGGTGGGCTTTTGCTTAAGATGTTCTAAATCCACTACTGTATATCTATACATATTGATGACAGTTGAGGCCAAAAATTTTAAACTTGGATTCGTTACTCCATAATACTATACTCTACTGATCTTCATTCTGATCTTGGTGAGCTTGGTGAGCTTTATCATATCTTATACTTTCACCCTGTTCTCATGCTTCTCCATAGACAGTGGGTTTTACGGTAATAAAAAAGATCACTCCTGACTATGCTCCTTCGGACTGTAAAAGAGTCAACTTGGCATCACAATTAACCTGCCAGAAGCTGCTATTGCTGAAGTATAAGCACACTAAATACTTTATACCGTAGCCTATGGAAAAAGTTTCTGATTTGTCCGGGTTGTATTCCAGAGATTGAAAAAATAATTATGCCCATTACTAATCTTATTTTGTCCTAAGACTTTTGAAACAAGACTGTATATGGATTCCAGATTAACTGGCATACTACAAAGCCTGTATAGCAGCATTTATGGACAGTAAAATGAACTGACAAGCATGGAAGTTGCAAAGTCTTTGGAATACTGTTTGGGAACTTGTGCAAATCCCATCCCTGCCTAGCTACCATTGTAAGCCGCTCTGGATAAGGGCATCTGCTAAATGATCTAAAGGTCTCAGTCTCAGTTACTATCCGCTTCTTCTGGTGAGGGTTGCGGTGGCAACACACTGAGAAGGTCAGGCCAAACTTCTCTTTACTTTTCCATCCGCTCACCCCTCACATAAGCCCAGCAAACTTGTGTAGGAACCTTGTTTTTTCTAAATATACCAATGACCTTATTCTTGCCGTTACACAACGGTCATCACCACGGGTGAGGTTAGGTACATAGATTGACCAGGAAACGGAGAAACTGGAGCCGAGGGCTAAGCTCCTGCTTCTTTACTGTGGGCTTGTACAATAACTGCAAAGGTGCTTAGGCAAATTCCAGATTTTTCAGCATCTGAAATGTCACTCTCGGGGAGCAGTATAGTTTGATCTACAATTCAGATGGTTATGAATTCATATCCTGCCTTATCTCCCACCACTATGCATACGGTCAAGGTCCTTAACCTTTAACTGTTCATCAATTGGAAGTAACTCAGGTTGATGATCAAAGCCCCAGGGCGATGCCTCACAGGCTTCTGATTATTAGTCCATTGGCCAGAAGCCTAAAACACCTTAAGTGTAATTTTCCCTTACGATTACCATCTCTTAAAGTTGAGTGCATTGCAAAAAATGCCTTAAGTTTTATTTAAATGCTTTCTTAATGGAAAACATCATAAACCTTCAAATGTTCCCCTAAGTATTAAATGTCCATTAGGAAACCCTTAAAACTGTCAAGTGTTGCATAAAGCTCAAACAGTAGATTTCATTAGAATAAGCTAAAGAATGCAAAACCTCATCTTAAAACATGTGAAACACTAAATATAACGATGGACGATTGAAAAATATTTATAGATATCAGACGGATCAGCATCCTGTTGGCTAGCCTGGCTATCTGCTTGACACTGCTTGTTGATGTTATTTCTATGCCCAGTTGTCAGCTCCTATCGACATACGAGCCATGCTGCAATCTGACAATTAGAGTGCTGATTGGTAAAAACGTTCCTTGCAATTATAAAATTGCGTAAAACGAGAAGCATGCTAATGGGAGAGCTCATCGAGGACATATATCTTACACAATGTTTGCTGAACATTCGGAAATACAGCCAGCTCTAGTTTCATTGTGCAGATTTTAAAAGCGCCCTGCAATTCGACCACACTGGTTACCGGTAACTTCCCAATAATAGCAAAAAGTAACCACGGTGGGAAGTCCAGATTTGTGGTTAGTTTAATTACGGCTTGTCTGTTTGTACAAAGTGAACTGCATTACAGATTTCCTTGCATTAGTCACTATAAGCAATGTGTACTGCTCACAAAAATTACTTCAAAATGAAATATCCCTTAATGAAGTATCCCCAATTTTTTGTGAGCAATGTACAAGGTAACACCAGGTGTATAACTAAAACTTCCATGCGAGCCATTTTTCTGTTCTTGGTCATAACAAGATTAGCATGTAGACATACGCAAAACAATTTTATCCCATGTGTGCTTTTTGGTAAGCACTAAGCCTGTTTGTGTAAATAAGACATTTAAAATGAAAACTGCCTACCCCTGCCAATGCACTACAACTGGCTAGATCGTCCAGTCCCAGACAAAACATGGATCTCTTATAGTCCAAACATGAACTGCAGAGTCAAGCTTTTGAGATGGCCATTCCACTTTCATGAATTCAACCTCACTAAGAACCTTTTGGGTGAGGACACTAAATTATATA
>JAUZST010006477.1:5000-14831 GCA_034779995.1 Parotocinclus haroldoi
CACGAATGGGGCTTGGCTGTGTCTTGCTGAAATAAGCAGGGACGACGAAAACAATAAATTAACAGTCTGGACATAAAAATGTTATCTTTGTAGTGTATTTAATTGAATATAGATTGAAAATGATTTGGAAATTTTATTGTGTTTTCATTTACGCTTTACACAACGTCCCAGCTTCACTGGAACTGGGGTGCTCTTGGGGTTTTTTAAAACACCTACAGCACCTTTAGCTCATCATGCTTTCCCACTCAAAGTGAGAATCTAAACCTAAAATACACCTTCTTGAGAATTGAGAATTAGAAAAGCGAAATCTCATTTTCTGTACAGGATCAGTACAGGTGGACCACCTTTAAATATTTACTTGATGATCACAAACTCCCAGGGGAAAAAAAATGTTTGATCAATTTAGACAAGATTTTTTTTCATTTATCATAATGTATGTAACCAAGCTTTCCTGCTTTGCAGAACAATGCAGAACGTTAATACGCTATTTTAGCCTAATTTCAGAGACAGTTGCTGATTGGTCAGTACAGGCGGACCACATTAAAAACGTTTCCTGGGTGGTTTGGCTGTTTGTATCTATCAGTATATAAAGCCATTCAACTCAATAGAATTTGCTTAAAAATGCATACCGCACCTTTAACCTGCTAGCTCATCCTTTCCAAAGCCACAGGTTTCTTTTTTTTTTTTTTTAGGAATTTCCATGGGAAACTCTGATGCCTAATCAGCTACGCTTTTACCAGCTTTAAAGCCCTACATAAACGCAGAGGTTAGATTCCTGACAAAACGTCTTCCCAGCCCTGCTTACATTCACCATCTAGGTACTTCTTGAGCGTAATGCTCATAAAGTGCACGAAGCAGGCAATGAAGGAAGCGAGGAGTTATTAGAGCAGGACCCCCTACTACTAAATCACTCCCCTCTCTTAACTAAGACCTATTTAAGACAATTAAGTGTGGAGGAAAGTTGGTCCTGGTGGCTGTTAAAGCGAAATCCTTCAGTTTATATAAGCAAACTTTATAGGCTTGACTCATCGGCGCACAGGACTCTCTGGACCGCAACTCCCAGCATGCCTCAGAGCACCGCTGCTCCCAGCAGAGCTTGGGGAGCTGTAAGTAATAAATATGAAATCGCCCACCTGGATATACGTAATGAGATTAGCTTGAATTCTACAGGGTGGCTCAAAAGCCACAGGACACCCTTTTATTTTAGGAACAAAAATGAAAAAAATTACATATCTAAATACCCCAACTAGTAACGGGTAAGGAGGCCTATATTTTTCGTCCAGAACATCTTGAAAGCCACCATATTGGATCAAGGGCAACACAGTCCTGACATGGCGATGGATCATCACCTGACCTTCCCTCTCCCAGACAGCCAATTATGCCTGTGGAATCAGAGGCACTGCCAAGACTTGAACTTGCATCTCTAGCATATTTGCACCACCCAAACACCTGACTTTGCACTTTCAACAAAATTCTGTTTCTAAGTAATGTCTTGAACTGGGACGTGTCCTGCCCTATAAAAGGGCAAACCATGTCTGGGTCGGTTCTTGACAACAATGATCTGTCGATGCAAATACCGCTCGGACCAAAACAGGTTTCAGCTGAAGTGGCTACAAGAGCATTTCTGAAGACGTGGCTCTTCGGCTCTGAAGAGAAAGACAAGCTCGCGCTGGGTGCGTCCTGCAAAGACGAGACCAAGAGCACACCATGCAGTTCTAGAAAAGAAACAATGGGTAAAGGCTCCAGAACTCACAATCTCTTCAGGGACAATGGGCGCCTTTACAAGCACTTAATCAGCTAACTGCAGAAAATCAGATTAACGAGTAAACTTGCGCTAGAGTAAAAGCTACATGTTTTTTATCGAATTCCTACTGTGCGACCAGCCACGAGTCTCACAGGATGACGTGACATAAACTTCAGACTTTAATAATCCATCAAATTCATCTCGAGTTTATAGTGCATTTCAGAGTCTTCTCTTCATGGACGATGCATATTATCCCAGGGCTGTCTATAAAAACAAACCCAAAAGAAGCAAAGTATATCAGAATAAGCTGACCTGGCAAGAATGTTTGATTCTGATGGCCTCTTCCGAGTTTTATGAGAAGAACCGACTGAAATCAGAGTAGGGGTAGACATGGGTTGAGAAATCTGATTACTGAGTTAAAATCCAGCTCCCTTTATTTATTTCTTAATCTGATTTCTGGGTCTTAATCCGATCTGAGAAACCGGAGGAAGCTGTTTACATGTTTACTCGAATAACCGGTGCAGAAATCCAGTTATGATGGGATTATTCGGTGCATTTAAACACACTCACTGTTATCTGGACCGACGAGAAAGATGAACTCATTGCTAGAATGTGATGAGTTGAAGCAGGCACTGTGCAGCGACCGAGAAAAAAAACCTCACCCAACTGCGGACCACGGTGGAGGAAGCGTCACGGTTTGTGGGGTGACTGCTGATTAAGTGTCTAGACAGCTCGCAGTCACTGATAGAACAATAAATTGTCATTTGTTGGACGTTTCGGGAGAATTGCAGCGCTAGGTCTACTGAAGCTTAATAGATGCTGCATGATGCAACGAGACAAACACACTAGTGAATCCACAAGTCCAGAGATTAACCGAAACAAGATGATGTGGCATGACCTGGAAATCATATTATGGTCTGAAATGCGTCCTCTGTTATTCATCAGGCTGAACAAGTTCCACCGGTTACTAAAGACAAGGCTTCGCATACGTTTCCATTGTGGATTGTGAACCATTCGGCGGCGTTCTCGCTACACTACATCTGTTTGTGTGTTACCAGAATAAGCATTAAGGTCAGACCGCATTTTATGATTCAGAAATCGAAGCAATTCCAACGTGCAGACTGACCGGCCCATGTTTCCCATCTGTTTTTTAATGCGTCCCACTTGCCAACAAAGTTGGATCTGGACCTGGTGTTACATATCTGTCCGTTTCCACGGACGACATCCTTCACCGTGCGCTTCGTCTGTACCTCCAAAACGATCCCTGAAGCAGTTGGAGGTAGATATTATCAAGCCACTAAGGCCGAGGTCATGACTTGAGCTTTCACTGCCCCTAAAACAACACATGCCTGATACAGCTATTAATGAAATTCAGCTGACCAATTACAGCTGAATTATGAACACTTATTCATTCGATTTCCTTGGCCTAACCCAAAAATGTGCTTTGCATCACATTATTTTCTTGGCCTATGCGTGTGTGTGTGTGTGTGTGTGTGCGAGTGTGCGAGTGTGGTGTGCTACATCAATCCGTCCTTTGACAGGACAAAAGGTTCATGAACTCGGGGCACACAGACATGCACGCGCACATGCACTTCAGCAAAAAGAATTAAATCAGCATTAAAGGAAATGGCTCACAGAGGCATGACCAGCGCCCGCATAGTGGTCCTCTTTCATAAGCAGGGTCTAAAGACAAGCTCAGATTGTGCCAGGTCTCGCTGAGCACATCAGAAACATGAAAACTGGCTCACACTCACCCCGTTCACATCGTAATCGAATCAGAGATGAGCCGCGGATGATCCTCAACTCTCCTCGCGGGCAGAAATGGGAACTGTGATTGTCTGTTGATTTAGTGAACAAGGCAATATTTAGTTCTTCGTCTCAAAAGGTGGACTAACCTTGGCACCGACCAAACCGTGTCGATCATTTTTTAAATTCTAATTCATTCGAACGATCAAGAATCTTTCGTTTCTGCTAACCATTTTTTAGCAGATTTGTCCAGGGTCTCGTTAATCACATGGTCGTACGGCTGTCTCTCTCTCTCTCTCTGTCTCTCTCTCTCTCTCTCTGTCTCTCTGTCTCTCTCTCTCTCTCTCTGTCTCTCTCTGTCTCTCTCTCTCTCTCTCTCTCTCTCTCTCTCTCTCTCTCTCTCTCTCTCTCTCTCTGTCTCTCTCTCTGTCTCTCTCTCTCTCTCTCTGTCTCTCTCTCTCTCTGTCTCTCTCTCTGTCTCTGTCTCTCTCTCTCTGTCTCTGTCTGTCTCTCTCTCTCTCTGTCTTTCTGTCTTTCTCTGTCTCTCTCTGTCTCTGTCTCTGTCTCTCTCTGTCTCTCTCTGTCTCTCTCTCACTCTCTCTCTCTTTCTTTGTTCTAGATTTGTGACTCATGTTTAGAGGGTCAGGAAAATAAACCTAATACTGTTCAAGAAAAGTGTTTGTGCACACAGGCTGACGGGAAGCATGTTTCATGTTTCAGAAATCGAACCGTGGATCCATCGCTTCAGGTCCGAAGGCACAGTGGATTATTCACAGCTGACCTTCGACCCCGGGCAGAACGAGCTGATCGTGGGGGCCAGGTAATGACCTGATTTCTCATTTTAATAGATTTAGAATGAACAAAAACTTTAAAATCTCACAAAGTTATGCACCTATGTAAATATTCAAATCCAAAGGCAAAAGTATTGAGACAGCATAACATGAAATTATTATTATTATTATTATTATTATTATTATTATTATTATTATTATTATTATTGTGAGTTTGGGGATTTCTGTATGTTTTTCTGCATTTTAATTCCAGCACCAACACAAGGTTTTTAGCTTCCCGATTTGCAGTATTATGTTCTTAGTAATGAAAGCGAGAAGAACCCGGGAGCATGCTGGCAGGCAGGAACATCTCTAAGCAATTATTTAATAACAAGTGCAGGTTTGAGATGAGCGAGTGTTAATGGTTCACTATTCAGAGAAAGCACGTGCAGGGAATCTAGAGTTAATTCTTAGGGAGGAGGTGTGGAATTAATTTAACTCCGCTTTCTTTTTCTCTCCGCGATAACGACGTCTTTTAACCCGAAGCTATCTGCTGTTTGACCTCCTCATCTGTTCGCTCTTGGCACCAGACCTTTCTTAATTTCCTTATCACCAAGTCCCACCTGCCAGCTCCCGGGTATGTGATGACTGACCAGGCTTTTAGGATCGGAGCTCTATTTAAAAATATATATACACACGGTGCCATGCTGTGTCCCTCTGCACAAGTTTTGGGAATCACGTGGGACAGAGTAACAGTTCTGACTGGAATTAATGAGACGAAGCACAGTAATGTACGATCATTACAACATCTACAGATCATCTCTGTATTATTTATTTACTGATCACTAACATTAGGGGATATTTCCAAATGAATACCAAGAAACAGCAACTTACTTTGACTTTTCATTTGCTTCTCTGATAATCTTGATTAACAAAATAAAATCAAAAGCTTTTTATTTTTTTTTTAATCGCTTCATATTCATTTTGAAATGTCCCCCCTGTGAGCAGTGTAGTTTGTTTTGTCAGAATTTCTTATCCTACAGCTTTACAGCAGCCACATAGCAACAGCCTAGTAACCATATAGCAGCAGCCTAGAAACTACATAGCAACATCTTAGTAACCTCATAGCAACCATGTAATAACAGCCTAGTAACCTCATATCAACAGCCTAGTAACTACATAGCAACAGACTAGCAGCCACATAGCAACCATGTAATAACAGCCTAGTAACCTCATATCAACAGCCTAGTAACTACATAGCAACATCCTAGTAACCTCATAGCAACAGCCTAGTAACCACATAGCAACAGCCTAGTAACCACATAGCAACAGCCTAGCAGCCACATAGCAACCATGTAATAACAGCCTAGTAACCTCATATCAACAGCCTAGTAACTACATAGCCACATCCTAGTAACCACATAGCAACAACCATGTAATAACAGCCTAGTAACCTCATATTAACAACCTAGTAACTACATAGCAACATCCTAGCAGCCACATAGAAACCATGCGTTAACATCCTAGTAACCACATAGCAACAGCTTTGTAACCACATAACATCCTAGTAACCAGATTGCAACAGCCTAGTAACCACATGGCAACAGAGTTGCAACTGATAGCAACACATAGCAACCATGTATCAACAGCTTAGTAACCACATATCAACAGCCTAGTAACCACATGGCATAAAGTAGCAGCCACATAGCAACCATGTGTCAACAGCCTAGTAACCACATTGCAAAAGCCTAGAAACCACATAGTAACAGCCTAGCAGCCACGTAGCAACAGCCTAGTAACCACGTAGCAACAGCCTAGTAACCACATAGCAACAGCCTAGTAGCCACCTAGCAACAGCCTAGTAACTACATAGCAACATCCTAGTAACCACATAGCAACAGCCTAGCAGCCACATAGCAACAGCCTAGTAACCTAGTTACCTAGTAACGATATATCAACAGCCTAGTAACCACATGGCAACAGAGTAGCAGCCACATAGCAACCATGTATTAACATGTTGCAGTTGCAACGTGGTTACTAGGCTGTTAATACATGTATGTATTAACCATGTATAAACAGCCTAGTAACCACATAACAACATTCTAGTAACTATATATCAACAGCCTAGTAATGTTTGATTAGGCTCCACAAACGCTAACAGTGTCCAGTAAATAAATATTACAGTAACGTCCTCCAAGGTGTCAATATGCTTCAATAAAATTGTCTGCACGCTTATTTGCAGAGCGAGTAAATCTGTTAGATGCTCTGTATGTGTGTGTGTGTGTGTGTGTGTGTGTGTGTGTGTGTGTGTGTGTGTGAGAGAGAGAGAGAGAGTGAGACACTATCGATTGGTTCTAGTAGTAATGTGGTGTAAATTAATATGTCGATACTGTAAATCTCGGACTGTGGAAGAACAGGGTCCAAGTCCTGGCCTGTCCCTAAAAGGGAATGGGTGTAGAATTACGACAAGAAAAACAGGATGACGACCCCGTACTGTTAATCTTAAGAGGTGTTTGCAGGAAAATAAGACCCTAAACATTAAATCACTCAGAATCATCTGTACCAAAACGTGCCGTGAGCAGGGATGGTAACGTTATAAAGCGGTAAAGTTTATCCTCGGTATCAGTGAACGCTCGGGGCGAGGCAAAATCAAACACACCTCTAAATAACTGATTGTAATTGAAGAGCTGTGCAGAGGGGTGCAACTGCTTCAGTGTGAGGATATTAAACTGCTTTCGGTGCGATCCTTCACTTGGGTGGTGTGTTTAGCCTCGGGCTGAGTATGTACCGATCAATCGAGGACCTAACAATCTAACAAACAAGATTCAGGAACTCTTTATCTGAGTGTAGTTTGGGTTTCATAAGAGAGAAAATAGGGAGTCTAGTGTAATAATAATAATATTAATAATACAGTAACCCATTACCACAGCTAATCGATGCCTACATACCAGACCGTCCATGTGATGGCAAAGCAAATGTCAAGTTCTGAGGGACTTAGAGAGATAGGAACAGATCAGGATACTCTTAAAGTTGCTGAAGAGTTTCAGGCACTGTGTTACTTGCTTAGGGTTTTGGGAGACACTCGTTAAGTATGAGGTTATAGGAGCTGGTCTGGTTTTTCTTTTCAAATGGCCTCTGTTTTGGGGCTCGACTAGGATTCGGTCATCTATGGTCTGGGCTTGGACTCGTTCCTTGGTCCTGGTCCTTGTTTCTCAGCAGTTCTTGTTCAGTCCTTATTTGTTGGTCTCCTTATTTCTCAAGACTTCTTTCTTAAGCCTTTATTCGTATTCGATATTAACGCTCATCTACGAAGTACTTAGTAGCAAGAACGTAAACTGTACGCTAATTATTTTCTGTGTGTTCTCAGGAATCATCTCTTCAGACTGCGTTTGGACGACCTCTCACTGATCCAGGTCTGAAAACCTTCTTTATTTCTTTGTTTTTTCGCTTTTCGCTTCGTTTTTTCTCTATGTCTGTGGGCTAGGTCAATGCAGCTGACGACAAAGCCCTGCAGACTATACGAAATAATGTAAATAACGATAAACTCAAACTCAAATTGTGTCTACATCGGAAGCTGTAACATCAGATAAGGAATTTATTAAGATTCTGCATTTTAAAACTTTTGGAAAAAAAAAAAAGAAATGGATCTCATTTCCTGTCATTATCACTCCTCGTTTCTCCATCTTTTGTATTTAGGACTCCAACCTTTTGTCTCCCAGTTCTTATTCCCTATTTTTTTCGGAATGTTTGTGAGGCCTGAGGTCAGGCTGATGCAGCCTTGGCAGCTTTAAATGACTCTGACATTCAGGGAGTCTTTGGAGCGAGAAGGTGGAATGGAGTGGAACCTGAGGAACATGGATAGGAGTATA
Source organism: Parotocinclus haroldoi (assembly GCA_034779995.1). Taxonomy (NCBI): domain Eukaryota; kingdom Metazoa; phylum Chordata; class Actinopteri; order Siluriformes; family Loricariidae; genus Parotocinclus; species Parotocinclus haroldoi. The sequence continues at coordinate 13,130 of JAUZST010006477.1, forward strand.
AGATCTGTAGGTGAATCCATATGTGGAGACGTGACCGTACGTATTTTCCCTGCTGATTTAGCATAAGAAGCACCCTCTCTTTTTGGTACGTGATCCTTTTTGTCCAGACTCAGCACTGTATGCGTCTATTTTTGATTTGACCTCAGCTATGACTACAGCTCCTTGTTTGGCTCACGTGGCTGCGGTTTCCAAACATCTTGTAGCCCTGTGGGTAACCGTGCAAACAGTAACACGTTTGTGAATTTATTTGCACTTTTCTCCCACTCATAAAGGAATTTTTGATGATCCAGATGTTCCTTATAGGAGCTGGTCTGTTTTTTTCCCCAAATGTGCTCCGTTTTTGGACTAGACTGGGATTCGGTCATCTATGGTCTGGGCTTGGACTCATTCCTTGGTCCTGGTCCTCGTTTCTCAGCAGTTCTTGTTTCAGTCTCTTTATTTCCCAAAAGTTCTTTCTTTTTAAACCTTTATTCATTTCCTCTTTATATCTTAACGCTCTTTTTCTCGTCTTGGTTTTTGTTTCTCAAGCTTTTCTTCTATTATGTGTGTAGAGTTATTTTGGGAGTCCCTGTGTTAGGGTTCGAGTTCCCGTACTTCCTAAAGGAGGGTTTGCTTTTGCAGAATTACTCATGCAGAAAGTACCGAATCTTAATTCATTTTAAAACAATCTTCTCTTTTTAAATCCAATGCTTTTATTTTGTATCTTTCAATTTCCTTTCACGTATTTAGATCTTATATATTTTTCTGTCTGTAAATTTTCTATTCCTTAAATATACAAACTCTGAAATGTATTTTAAATCTGCTCTTTTCGCACCCTTTATCCCTTTATTAAACAAAATGATGGAAATAAAGGTAAATACGAAGTCAGAAAGCGCCTTGCTTTGTATATCGTGCAGAATATAATGTACCTTTATGTGAAGATAAGATTTGAGGAATCTTCTTGTTTTCTTCTTCTTAAGATAGTTTTCATGAATCCAGGCCTCTGGACCTTATAATGGGACCTGGTTTCCCGTTATTTTTGGTCTTTGTTCGTTTATTTTTTTGTATTTAGGTCTTGGTCCTGGTCTCCCAGTCCTTGTTTTCTCATTTCTCCTGATATTGTTTCTCGTTTCTGGCTCCAGACCTTCTTGTTTTGTTCCTACCTTTCTGTTCCTTATTTCCACGCTGTCGTTTCGTTGACCTGGTTTCCTGATCCGCCTGTTACTGCACCATAGATAGACACACACACAGACGCACACGCTCACCTGCCACGTTCTAATACCGGGTAGAACCTTGTTTATACAAGCTTTAACAAGATGCTGCGCACATGCCGTACAGATGCTGGTTGGTGGTTGCATCATGTAATTACTGCAGACCTGTAATTCTACCACCGTCCCACAGGAGCTTCAGTTAAACGCTGATCTGCTCAGACTGTATATAAAACTCCATAACAAAGCATCAACGTTCTAATTATACAGAAGCATTATAACGAAGCTCTTAATGAGGAACCTGATCCTTCCATTGAGCCGAGTGGATGTGGATTTAAGCTCTAAAGTTAGAGAGATAAACGAAAACAAAGTGAGGAGAGTAAAATCAGACGTTTTGGGATCTTAACGGAGTCACGGCTCAACTGAAGAGCAGCGACACTAAAGATCAGTTTTAGTCCCGTGAAACAAAATGAAGTGACTGATCTTGTAGCTGGTTTTGATTTTAGGGATCAGTC
>JAUZST010006478.1:0-14831 GCA_034779995.1 Parotocinclus haroldoi
CTGTCACCCGAAACCACATACTACGTTTGGTGGCATAATTGTGTGTGTGTGTGTGTTTGTGTGTGTGTGTATATATATATATATATATATATTTCTTTTAGTATTTATTCAGCTTTTAGAACTTTAGGCTGCTTAAATCCCAAAATAACTTATTGTAAAGCTAATGAAGCAGACTCTGAGATCAGTCCCACACAGTCAGGCCATAAAAGTTGGAAAACCATTTGTTCATGGACATGTTTTAGTAGGACTGAAGAGAAAGTTAATGGATTAACTGGCTATAGAGGTTAAAACCTAAGAAAGTGCCACATTAAGGTTCACTGCTGTGTTTAGTACAACTCATTCCACTGCCACTGAGATTCTGGACCTGTTAGAAGGAAACCACTAATTAGAAGAGGGGTGTAAAGGGTAAGAAGATCTGAAAACACCACAAAGAGGATTCACAATTGTGCGAGTGTCTTAAAGAAGCAAATCTTGTGTGTTTTTTCTTCAGTCTTAAGTAAAATACAATGTTTATTTATGTAAATAAATAAAGACATGACACCTTATTAAGTCTTAAGAACAGCTCTAAGACAACATGGTGTTTTTAAAAACAAACATTACATTCTTAAATGTTTTCTTAACATTACGATATCCTCACGCTTGTTTTAACTAGTAAGAGTTGAAAGTTGGAAAATGCAGCGTAGTCTACATAAAATAAAATGTTGTTATGAAACATTTTAAAAAATTATTTTCTGGGTTTTTTTTTTAATTAACTTTTTAGTGTTTGTCTTAAGAAGTGTTTTTTTCTTGTTCTTTTTTTTTTTTTAAAGAATGCTTTCGTGAATCCAGCCCTGCTTTGTGTATTTAATACTTGCTTTGTTTGTGTGCATTTCAGGAATGGTCAGCACTCTGTATTAGATGAACTTGCTGCAGAATGCACTCAAGTACAGCATCCTGGATCGGTGAGTACCTCTGTATGAGGTGTGTTTAGAGTTTTTAGAGTTAAGCACAAATATGTCCACGTCTTCTGCAGATTGTACTTCTATTACATGAGTAGCATATCACATATAAGATTACATCGCTTATGTCAAGAATGGAGAATCAGCCTTTATAAAAACCTGTCTGTCTATCTGAAGGACGACATCCCAGACTCCATCGCTCTCGGCTCCTCACCACAGTTTCACTGGATGGTGCAAAAGGGAATGGTGGGTCTGAGTAGCATGCAGTGTGTCTCTGTCCTGGTTTGCATGCCCAATGGGAAATGCTATGTTTTAGTAATGTGGTGAAAGTGGAGATGTAAATGTAACGAATGACCTCGGCGAGCATGCTCTGGAGGCAGGTGACAGCTCCGTCCTTGAATTACTAATCTATCTGCTTTGTGGGATTCCATATTTGCTGTCGGTGTCTATTCTGGAAAGTATTTTCATAGGAGTCTTCCCTATTCTTTGTTATAAATCCTACAAAACGAGTGGGCATAATGGGTTTTTTCACAAGGGCTTATTTTAACATGTATTATATTGGCGATTAGGTGGATATTTCATTTTCCCTGGCAATCGGTAGCATCTGGTGCTTACTTTTTGTACTTTTTTCAGATTCCTGTTGATCAAAACGACACCATGGACAATATTGAGCATTGGCTTGATGTGACTGATGTAAGTCTACATGTAAGTCTATATATATACTGTATATAATATGCAAACACCGGATTCAAATTTACAAACTCTTGCTCTATAGCCTTAACTACTAAACCGTGCAAAAGTCTTAGGCCACAATTAGATTTGTCGTCTTGGCAATGCTATACTAACCACCCATAACATATTGTTGATGACTGGACCCAAAAACTTGAAAATTTGTCGCTCCATAATACTAATTCCTACTGATCTACATTCCAGTCTTAGTGAGCGTTAGCATATCTTAGTGATTTCACCCTGTTCCTCATCCAAAAAAGTGTTTTCTTGGGCACCACCCTTCCAAAAGATCATTTCTGATCAAGCGTCTCCGGATGGGACACCTGCTTCTATAGAAGTGTCACCTATGCATCCCGTGAAGCAGCCAGATGCGGCTATTACTCAAGTAGCCTACAGCCCACAGCTTAGTTCGTTTAATTTTGCTGGATTTTCAAAAAGCATAGTCAATGTGTGCAATACTGTAAAAATAGATTGTCTTGATATTTTCTAGATTTTGTCAATAACGGTAATAAGATGTTACTACGGCAGTGTATATCTTTGGTCCAATTTATTCAACAGTTGTCTGAACCCACCTCTCTCAAATGCCCGAGTTGGCACCATGACTTTCCCAATGTAATTCTGTGACAGCATTTATTATGTATTACCATCTGTACTTATCTCATCATAAGGAACGTTAGGTTTGCTGAGTGTGTTTCTGTGCTGGTGCCTTGGTACTTGCTTTAAACCTGTCATGGAGAGCTCGCCCCTGAAATTCGTCATAATCTTCATATTATGAACAGTGGTTCGTTTGCAGTTAAGTAAGCTTGTTGTGAGCTGTCTATAACGGGAACTGAGTTTTAGCATTTAACAGTTTGTTACGCAGCTGTTTGAGCAACGTGTCTATTCAAAGCCAAGCCACCTCCAATGATGTGGATAGAGAAGCCAGTGGTATCTGTATTTTGTCTCCCGGCACAGTTTGTTCACTCATTTTTATTTTCAGTCATGTGCTTTTGGTTATCACGCTGTTATTAGCAGCGCTATCACGCTCCGTGCAGTCAGTGCACATGTGCAGCAGTCTGTCCTAGCTGGCTCCATGATGCAGTAAATACACGAAGGTGTGTTTTTGACTGCTTTTTGCAAAGTGAGTGACATACTCAAAAATGTCAGCTTGTACATCCTTAAGACAACAATTGAGATATTATTGGAAATGTTTGGAAAGCTCAAGAAAGGATCTGTGAATTTTGGTTCTATTTGCCTCTGTGGTGCAGGATGAAGACCTGACTGATGAAGGCGTGACCTCCGAAGGTAACAGTCAAACCTGTTCTCACATAACATAACATAAGCGTGGTTGTTGTGGCCACTGTTTATTCCTAGTTTTCATTCAGGTTTAAATGTGCATATAAATGCCATCCGCCTGCTCTTTCAGATTATCATATCACATGTGCGTTTCATTCTTTGTCTCCCAGAGTTTGATAGGTTCTTGGCAGGGAGAGCTAAAGCAGCTGAGCGTCTTCCATCTGTAAAAGAAGCATCTTCTGAACACAGGCCATCACCACCATAAGATTTTATACCTACAGCTAACATTCAAACAAGAATCTTTAACACAAACTAGGGTCGGTTTGGATCCTCAGGCTAAGTTCATGGGATCTTATTTGTATGCTGCTGTATTATCTGCTCAGTCTGCATACCTGTGCAGAATGTATCCACATTCTAGGACTACTTTTTTAGCTTTTGGAATAGACTTCTGACCTGAACACTGCACAAACTCTTCTATTTCTATAATGTATTTGAGGGTACTAACAAGGGACCCAACAATATGCAGTCGAACCCGTTAACTGAATGCTCCTTGTTAGTTGGTTAAATTAGTCAAATTAGTTTGGAGAGGGAATATTCCAACAGCAGGAGCCTAGTTCCATTATTTTCCGAAATGTTCATAATAAACCTTGCATTCTTTTTACTGATGGTCTGCATTCACACTGACAGTACAAAAAAAGGGTTGGTAGTAAACGGGTGCATCCGTAATACAGAAACCCAGGAGAGGTTCCAATGTCCCAAAACTACAAATATTACATTAAGCGCATTACATTAGAAAACACATCATTAGGATCAGTTCCTTACATGACTGTAAATAACTACAGACACTGGCATAAATCCGAGCATCTGTGGGTTCTTGATAAATCCTGATTTCACCTGTTGACTGTCCCTTCATTTATAAAAGTCTATGAATGAAATTTCCAAAAACGTATTCATTATACAGACGGTAATTATGGAGTTTCAGCAAAATTGATTGGTCATATTTTTAAGTCAGGCTGTTACACTTCTACAAGCAAAGTGCACTTTATTCTAGAATTTGTGAATGAAGATTGGTTTCATTTTTGACAAAATCTGTGCTTTTGTTCTTCGGCCGAGCTGCGAATACATTCCAGGAACTTGGATTTAATTTACTGACTTTGTTCCTCTACCTTTCAAGTGCATCCAAATCTTTGTCAGGCAAGTCAATAATGGCTTCATATTCCAAATTTTAAGTGTTTCGGTCCTCCTGTGTCTGCATGGGTTTACTTTGGGTGCTCCAGTTTACTCCCACAGTCCAAAGAAATGTGTTAGGTTAATTGGTGGCTCTAAATTGGCCCTTAGTGTGTGTGCCCTACGATGGTATTGCCCACCCCGTCTAGGGTCGTTCCTGCCCTTGCGCCCGGAGTTACCGGGTGGATTAAGCGGAAGATAATGGATGGATGGATGGATGGATATTTCCCTAGTTTGGATAGGGGGTTCGACTGCATATAAATACATGATCCATAGATTATAGCAGAAGATGAAATATTGTGGTTTAAATGTACTGTATATGTATGCACACAACTTATTTATTGTCTTTTAAATTATAGTATCAGTATACATTTATATACAGTACTATATACATTAATATTTAAAAAATAATGTTTTTAATTAGGTCATGTGTTTAAACAGATTTTTTTTGTTATGTTTGTTATGTTTTGTTTTGTTTTTTTGTTTTCTTAGTACTGAGACTGATTTGATTCTCAGGATTTGGCTATTAGATGCGTCATGCAGCAAGCACTTTGTTCTATGGAATCGGTTACTGGTTGCTGCTGTATGTAAAATGCACTTTCTTTGACGAATAGCAGTTACTACTAATGCTTTCAAATAATTGTACATTTTCCCGCACAGATTAACGCAAACTCCTAAATTAACCTAAAGTTCAGCCATTTGGCATAAATGACACCCAGTGGACTTGAGATCCATTGCACGATAAACAGAACAAACATGTTTTGAATGCATTTTATATTAATGTATAAGCACAAGATAAGAACTAGACACAGTCAAAAAAAGATTCTGTATATATCCACTGGTTCTAAAAAGTACATTAAGGCTTACTGGCATCATATTTGCCAGATGGTGTTGCATAGAATATTATCTGTCTTTGTCTCTGTCTCTGTCTTTGTCTCTGTCTCTCTCTCTCTCTGTCTTTGTCTCTCTCTCTCTCTGTCTCTGTCTCTCTCTCTCTGTCTGTCTCTCTCTCTCTCTATCTATCTATACTTTGCTTTGTGAGGCCATTGAACTATGCGGTCTTTTCATATTCGGTAGATCTCATATTCATATCTTAATGATGTGTACAGTTTAGGTTTGGGTATCCTTGTATACCTCCAATTGATAAATCAACACATGATTTTACAGATTCTATACGGCTCACAAAAACGCGTGTGATTTTTGTGAGCAGTGTATATACAGCATGACTACATGGTTATGTCTTTAGGCTGAATGCTATAGCTAAATGTAATTGTACAGGTACATCTAATGAAAAATATGAACATATAATAGACGTTACAGAACAAGAACTAAGGAGTTGCTGCAGTACTATTAAGCTATCAAGCCAGCATCGCTATTAGCACACACAGTCTGGTATTTTAAAGCAAGAACAAGAACTTTAGGTGGCTATGTAACAATCAGGACCAAAATGTCTTCATAAAAGTCCTTCTGTTTCCACTGAGCATTCCACAGAATAACTGTGGTTGGTGTTTTATTATTTATAATTCTGTTATATTTTGTTTTGTTTGAATTTGGACAAAAGTTAAGAAGTTCACATGTTACAAAATATGAATAAAATGTGCTTTAATAAAAAAAAAAAGTCAGCGGTGTCGTTTCTCTAAAACCTGAACATAGTTACAGTTTAGTAAATACTCACAACACTCGTAGTTAACAAGCTGTTTTTACATTGGTTGCAGACAGATGTGTGAGCTTCACTTGGGTCTTATTCAGAGGACTGACCAGTTATCAATTTGTGAAACTTGTACACAGATATATGCAGTGATAAATGCTGTCACCCCACAGCTCAAGACACCCAGGAGTCCCGGCTAAGCCACTGTCTGCGTGATTTGCATGTCCTGCCCATGTCTGCTTTAATTTAATCTAGGCTCGCCCATTTACTCCCACATATACTGCTCACAAAAATTAGGGGATGTGAATATAATTTTGGGTCCATTTTTAAAAAAAATTGTTGCTTTAATTAAGGTCACATCAGTATAAATAGTATAGTATATAGTATAGTAAATAGTAGCATCGTGACAGAAACAAATTCAATTCCCGATTGGGCCCCAGCTCCCAGCTATAACGTTTATATTGTCCAAGCCCGCTAGGGGGCACTGTTATTACACTTTATTTAGCACGTGACGCGAACATTTCGAGCGAAATGCCACAGATTTCCAACATAAATGTCAAGTCAATGAGAAGATTTTAAATAGAAGATAATTGTTGCACAAGAAGATATGTGGCTCACGTAAATGTGAGTTCAGATGCATGGGTGTTGAACAGAATGAGGCCTCTGTGAAATAGAGATGCATGGTTGTGTTTTCATTAGCATGCTTATACCGTTGATTAAAGAAAGAAAAAAAGGGAAAAAATAACCCACAATTAGTATGTAGTATGTGAACATGAATATTCTGAGTAGACCAAATCAGGTCCGAATTCCTCTTGCTCCCAACGAGGTTGCCTAGAGATGAATAGATGAGGTACAAGGGGGTTCGTTGTTTATGTAGCAGCGAGGCAACTATAAGATCAGCGCAATAGTGGGAAAAGTACATTTATCTTTACTAGATATCAACTCCCAAATAAAGTAATACAGACTAAATATAGACCAATAAACTACACTAATACTGATCTAAAGAAACAAGTTGACTCTCATTAGGTTTTAGCTGAACTGCTCTACTATGGAAGGCCAATACACAAACATTTTTAGATCAAGCAAGAAGGCTGAACAATTAAGCATCAATGGGTTGTTTATTTTCTTAATGATATAGGCAATCATCATGCATAGAACTAAAGAACTAGGTTTCTGGTAGAAAGCAAGTGATTTGTATTATTTCGTACAATAACGCTTGAAAGTATGTGCAAGCTTTAGAGCTTTTATATTTCAGCAAAATAACTGTGACCTACAACATCATTCATTTTTTTTACTCCTAAGAGTGGATAAAGGGAACCCAGTTAAATAAGACAAAAATACATGACCATTTACTTATCAAGAACAATGGTCTGGTATTACACGTGTGATTGTCAAATGTATTTGAACCTTTGCTTTCAGTATCTGGTGCAACCCCCTTATGCAGAAATAACTGCAACTAAATGTTTAAAAGGTGCTTTTACAAAAGCACTAAAAATACAAAGTATCTAGTTCTCTGGACAAGTGACCAAGACAAGCTCTAATAAGTGATTTTTGGTCCCACCTTGCTCATGGAATCTTTGCCCATTCCTCTTGTGCCAAAGCTTGCAGCTCAGTGACATTTTATGGCTTCTATGCTGCAACTGCCTTCTTTGAATAACACTGAAGATTGTCTATGGATTTAAATCATTGTCCTGATACCTAAGGTCTCTTGGTGAAATTTTGGCCTTTCTCACATGGCCGTTCATAAAGACTTATAAAGCAAGATGTAGCGCTGCTGAAATGTTTACGGTTATTAGTCCTTACTTTCTTTTGACTTTTGATTATTTCTAATTGCAAGTGTATGTTTGAATACCTACAGTGCAGGCCAAAAAAACTGCGTGGATAGGACATCAGTCCACCGAAGAGCTAGGTGATGATCAGTTTGGCTCAACTGTGGACCAGAATGTTCAAATCCCACCATCTGCCAAGCTGCAACTGCTGGGACCTTAAGCAACCCAGGAAAAAAATGCACTGTGAGATTTCATAGAAAAACCATAAATTGCTTGACAGTTTTAATGTGAACCTCACAGTTCTACTATGAACGGTAACGGTTCTACTGTTAAATTTCATAGTACAACTGTAAACTTGGTTGACCATGAACTGACCATAAATGATTTCACAGTTCTAGTATGGATTTTGATAGTAATTTGGCCACTTCGTTGTTCTACTGTCAAATTTCAGATGCCAAAATGATGCCCGACTTACAACAATACAACGTGACAATTAGAGCAATTGTGAGTTAGGCAGCCTGGCAGAGGTGGAATTTAACCTTCTTCCATATTCCATTAATTTAACCACGACCACAACCGGCAAACACGTTGCTCTGGAAAGGGCATCTGGAAAAGTATTGGATTTCCACGTGTCTACATTTGTAAAGGTGAAAAAAGGAGTATTTGCGTAAAGTATAGGCACCTTTCCCTGTGACCTGTTCTTGTTTTTCGACATCCATCTACCTTAATTGGCTTGTTAGTTACCTGCACAGGTATGCTGTGTATGTTTGTTTCCTGTTGAGCTTGTGCGAAGTTGTTTTATTAACAAAAAAAAAAGAAGTTACCATAAACGGACGTAGCCGAGCTACGTAGGAACCATAGGCTCGTGGTGTGTTGTTACAGCGAAATGTGACCCTCTATGATGGGACGAGTGTCTAGTGGTGATCGCGGATTTGTTTACTTTTAAATGATTCTAAGTTATTGTAGCAGGACTTGGAGCTGAGCCTCTTTAATTAAGAGATTTAACAGGGTCGTTTTGGATTAAGTGCAATTACGATCCGTTCCTCGTAAACAACAGTACGCCGCAGTTTGATGAGGGCGAGTCCTGTGAATGGCTTCACGCCGTCTTCTTTGAAGATCCGTGCAACTTTAGGACTGATCTTTAAGTGGGATCTGATCTTATGAGAGGCCACTAATAAAACGTTAAACCATGTCCACGTCGTCTTTGGATAAAGAGCTACAGGAGCGGTTACGAGAGGCGAGTGCTATTGGAGATCTGGATGAAGTGCGGACTCTGGTCGAGAACGGTGTCAATATCAACTCCCAAAACGAGATCAATGGGTGGTAGGTTCTCAGTGTTTATAGCCTTCTTTAGCATGAATCCGTTTTTCCAGCATGTCTGATCTACAGGGCTGTAGATTATCCGTGTCTGATCTGCACATCACTTAGCTTGCTAGCTCACTTGCTAAGCTCCTGTATGTACTCCTGTGCTAGCAGTAAATCCTGGTTCGCAGTTAGTTTTCCATTTTTTCTCTTCAGCATGATAAATATGGTTTATGCGCCACTATTCCAGAAGTATATCATACACAAAGCCTAGTAACTGTAAACGGATCATTAATTTGATGCTTACGTTTAGACAGTCCAGACTAGCTTTAATGCTTCCTGGAACGCAGTCCAAATCCTGAGTGGTTCGTGATACGATGTTTAAACCACTTTTTTAAAAAACGATGCCATCTCTAAAAGATGATCAGATTTACTCCAGAACATCTCCTCTCGTTACGGCCTAATGATATTTAACACTGGTGAAGTGTATGCCCAAAATTGAAGGGGATGTTTGTTATGGGATATTTCATTTTGATATACCTCCTAGTTTCGTGAACAGTATAGAAGTCCTGAATAATCTGATATGAGTCTGTTCTTCAAGAACACATCCAGTTCCTCTTTGCAGTATTTGCTCCAAAACTTAGTTTAAAATGCTTTGAAACCTAGTGATTGTCCGTGAAAAGTGGCCATAAGGTTTTCATATGATTGTTCACCGTACCGGTTGTCATTGGTTTTCATCCTTTTTACAATCAGCCCTACATGTTCATAATGATTCATGTTGGACCATTCTTTGAGAGAAGAAGGTGGACCTCGGTCTGCTTTCGAATTTCCCCGAAAAGGTTCAGCCATGTTTACGTCTAGTGTCATGGGTGGTGTTCGTCAAACCGCTTGTGAATTGTATGTTGTAGTCATGTTGTAGTGGTTTGTGGTGAGACACTGGAGCATTCTTTAAGAGATAATGGTGGAGATCTGTTTCAGAGAAAGGTTCAGTGATAATTAAATCTGCTGACTGTGGGGACCATGATGGCTTTTTTCATCTTCATGAAGCCATTCTTGGGTTGTTGTTTTTTTTCAAAGTCCTAGAGCGGTCTTCGAGGTGTGAAGTTGCGTCTGCGTGTGCTTTTGAATTTTCAGGTTCTATAATGCTTAGATGTCGGCTTGGTGGGTAGCACTGGCGGCCCAGTCTTCAAGAAGAAGGTTGTTCAGTTGTTTGAGAGGTGGGTTAGGTGGACCTTCTTCAGAAACATACTGATGTTTAATCTGGGGATTAGAGAGACCATGGAAGAAGCTTGACTTCTTGACTTGACATTCATTTTAGCAGTATCTGTAATATCCATAATGCTTAACAGACCTGTTTCTGTATTTCAACCCAAATTTTTCTCCCTTTATTTGCCTCTTGAACTTTGTTCTAGTCCAGTAGAGTGTCTCCTTGTCATTTCTTGTCATACTGAAAGAGAGTTCAAACTATGGCCTTGAGGCTGAAGTTTCTATCAGGATTGTGATTAGATTACTTTTATGAAGCAAATGATAATGAGCATTATGTTTGCTGACCGTGTGATTTGGTTTTGGTGATGTGAAAGACCAAGCGGGTCTGTTTTTATGACTCTCTTTAAATCAATGGCCTGTTCTTTTTACTAGAGGTAATTCAAAATGGTTGCAAAAACAGGCTTACCGTTGCTGTGCTCAGTCCATATTTGCTTTTGGCAGTTTCTGAGAATTAGTGTAGATTTAAACGGATTAGTCTGCTACATGATTGCAGAGTCTTACATAGTTAATTACAGGAATCAATGTTCGGAAACTATGGCATCGAGAGGATTTTAGTGGACTATGTGGTGTAAGAGTTGTTGTCTACTTCTTGTTGTGTAACTAAGCGAATTAAGATAAACGTCTAGACCAGTTTTATCCTGGTACATGTAACATACAAACTAAGTGGTTTAACTGGGCAACCCTGTTAGAGAACTGTGTGGGGAAATACAATATTGGAATACATTAATGATCACAAAAATAATGGGAGACATCAACAAACATATTATATTGTCTGTTTATGTATGTACTGTGTGTGTGTGTGTGTGTGTGTGTGTGTGTGTGTGTATGTATGTATGTATGTATGTGTGTGTGTATGTATGTATGTATGTGTGTGTGTGTGTATATGTATGTGTGTATGTGTGTATGTGTGTATGTATGTATGTATACACACACTGCTCAAGTGTTCAACAAGTGTGGAACAAGTGTTCCCTTTATCTTTTTTGAGCAATATATGTGTTTGTGCTTGTGCGTGTTTGTGTGCGTGCTATATACACACGCTGTGTATAGCTTGAGCCATAAGTGTTAAATGTCATGTTGTTTTGTCTCCAGGACGTGCTTACACTGGGCGTGCAAGCGGAACCACAAGCACATTGTGGCATATCTTCTGAATTCTGGAGCAGATAAAGAAATTCCCACTGGAAAGGATGAGCTAGCTGCTCAGCTCACATCCAAACCTGAGATCAAAAGACTGCTTGGGGGTATGTTGACTTATTTTCTAGCTGACTTTTCTGATTATTACGCACGACTTTGGTTTTGGGTTTTGTTTAACTCTTCGAGGTCTGGGTGGCACATTGGCACAGTGGTGTGAGTTGTCGACACCGTTGAATGTCTGACATTCGTGATGCTGCTTAGCATGCTTAACTCTAGAAAGATAAACGTTGCTAGTGTTGCCGCTTCCAACTGCAACCATAGAGCTGCAATTTATCAGAGTTTTTCTGCTCATCCTCAGATTAACTTGCATCATGTCTTTTGTTAATAGTGTCGAGTCCTTTGTTTCTGAATTATACCTCTCCTCCACCATCCTGTCTTTTGGCTCTAATATGTAAACAGAGTACAAGTCCCGCCCACTGTGCAGCAAAGCACAAATTATCATATAAATTGTATAACCAAAGCTCTACTTTACATTTTCTACCATTGCAAGGTCCATCCCTTGCAACTGCCCAGCCCTAACGACCTCTACAGGTTAATGGCCACAACTTTATGGTAAAATGTAAACTAATAAATCAGCGTTATCTGTGTTAACAGGTACTTATTATCCACGTGGATAGCATATTACTTTTTAAAAAAAGAAATGTTTTATAAACAGTAGTTCAGAAGTCCAACATCACATAAAAAGTTTGGATAAATGCTATAATTGTAAATGTAGTAACAATCGTGAACATAATATACATAGATTCTCCTGGCCAATGTCATTGCCGTGTTGGTCCAGGCAACTTCTCTTAACTTCACAAAAAATATGGTAGATTTCAAAATGAATTGGAAGAGGATTCCACAAGAACTGCTGGGCAACCTGATCCAAAGGTGAACCGCGAAGTGGCGGCGGAACACTGTATATAAGCAATAATAAATAGTATATGTAGTGTAAATAGTAATATAACAATAGTATAATATAACACATAATATTTTATTTGCTGTACTTTATCTACTAGTATTCTGCCATTTACCAGAGGTGGGCATTGTGTAAAAATGTCCATCACTTTCGCAGTACTTTATATTTATCGCAATACATGCGATCGCAGACAACGGTGCCAAACAACTTTTGAATACTTTAGACCTAAGACGTACACGGCCAACACAATGTCTAATGATCGTTATGAACGAAATCCCAGAAAATATTAAGATACCTTTTTTTTTTTTTTTAAATTTCACGTCGTTGGCTTCACCTAGACTTGAGTTACCAAAGTACCAGATTAAGTTGGAGCATGTATACACCTTGGCTGAATCGATGCCAAATACAGATCATCTCATTACTGAATGTGCTGATGTTCGAATCGTTTTGCAGTGGAGGTGGAGGATGAGCCGGAAGTGAAGGAAGCCGAGCTGCCGATCATTCCGAACTATCTGTCTAACCCGCCCTTCCTGTACAACAAGACGAAGAAGAGTGACTTGTGCATAGCAAAACACGTTTCTCAGAATGGCACCAGCGAGCACACTGAGGGCGTGGACGCCGAGCCTGCCACCCTGTCCCCCACGCAGGAGCAGCAGCAACCGCAACAGCGCCTTCAGTCAGACAGCCAAAGCCAGCAAGCAATGCCTTATGTCTCTGTCGTCGAGTCGAACAGCATCGTGTCTAACCAGGTGGTTAACGGGGCCCTGTCTATGGAGGTGGCTCCTGAGATACACCACAGCAACCATAATGAATATCCCCACAATCACACTGTTGCCCAAAATGGTCCGGTTTGCCCCCAGCTTCCCTCTCCGAGTCCAGGCGCCAACCCCGCCGTTACCAGGCAACAGTCCTTCCCCCAGCAAATAAACTGCTCGCAGTCTGGAGGATCCGTGCCTGCCTTCCAGCCCTTCTTCTTCACTAGTACTTTCCCTATGAACGTACGGGGTAAGCGAGCACACACAGGCACACAGGCATACGCTGAGCACTTTATTAGGAACATCTACTCCTTCGAGCCGTTCTCAGTTCTCATAAACATACCGGCGAGGGTCTGAGGGACTGTGGTAGCCTAGCTGTTAAGGTACTGGACTCTGGACCAGAAGGTCAAGGGTTCAAATCCCACCTCTGCCAAGTTGCCACAGTTGGGTCCTTGAGCAAGGCCCTTAACCCACAAATTGCTTGGATTGTAAGACTCTGGATAAGGGCGTCTGCTAAATGCTGGAAATGTAAATGTATGATTTCTGCATTAAAAGCACTATGCTTTTCATGTGTGGCTGATCGATCTGTGACTCTCTAACTGATAGCAGTCAGTCGTTACTCAAATGCCAGTCTTTTTGAGCATTGTTGTTAACCATGGGCATCCCGTCATGGCCATAAGGAATGTATTCTTGTTGACTTCCAGCAGTTTAGGGCACTGTGCCAAAATTCAAAAGGCATGTCATGTATCCTGAACATGATCATGGGTTTAATATTCTTCATTGACCTTCCCAGTCACCAGATCTGAATCTTATACACTATAGAATTCTAACTTTACGATGTGGCAGAACGGGAGAAATGTTGTGACGCATTAATATCAACATGGACACAATCTCAAAGTAAAGTAAAGTGTTTCCAACATCTTGTGGAATCCATGGCGTGATGAAGTGCTTATGAAGTGACAATCCAAAACAAACTGAAATCTAAAAGAAAAATGGTAGTAACTAGAGATGTACCGGTCGATTGGCTGGCGTCTATAATGACTATAATGAGCTGCTATAATGAGAGCTATAATAACCTGCATCGTGTATTTCCTTTGATGTTTTGGTGATGTTGTGTCACTGCGAAATAAGAGGTGACATATGCAAATGATATGTACATAAGGACTGGATGCACAGTCACTGCACACCATGCACTTCTGGACCATGGAGTATTTTGTTTCATCATGGATGCCTAAGTGGACATTTCTACATTTTTTTACAACTAAATAAAGAAACAACATAATTGAAAGAAGACCTGACTTTATGTTGAATGTGCTTTAATACTGTCGATACTTTCCAACAAAAAGTAACAACAAATAAGTTCTTGCTATGGGATGGTAAACGTGCCTGCTAAATGCCTCTGCTTTCTCTCTATCTTGTCTCTTTCTCCATCAGAACTGGTACTAAAGGTGCGCATCCAGAACCCACATGCCAGAGAAAATGACTTTATCGAGGTGGAACTGGACAGGCAGGAGCTGACCTATCGGGCACTGCTGCGTGTGTGTTGCCGGGAGCTGGACATAAGTGCTGAGCATGTGGAGAAAATCCGCAAGCTCCCAAACACTATGCTCAGAAAGGTGCGTGGTTTATTGTTAAGTGAAAATGTTTGTACATGCTCCAGATACTGTAGTTATAATGTAGATACTGTCTCTGTCTGTCTGTCTGTCTGCCTGCCTGTCTGCCTGCCTGTCTGCCTGTCTGCCTGTCTGCCTGCCTGTCTGCCTGACTGCCTGTCTGACTTGCTGCCTGTCTGTCTGCCTGTCTGCCTGTCTCCCTGTCTGTCTGCCTGGCTGT
>JAUZST010006479.1:0-14828 GCA_034779995.1 Parotocinclus haroldoi
TCGGCCGTTAGCGGCCGTCCCTGTCCATGTCCCTCGGCCGTTAGAGGCCGTCCATGTCCATGTCCCTCGGCTGTTAGAGGCCGTCCATGTCCATGCCCCTCGGCTGTTAGAGGCCGTCCATGTCCATGCCCCTCGGCCGTTAGAGGCCGTCCATGTCCATGTCCCTCGGCCGTTCTCATTCCTCGCCCGTTAGAGGCTGTTTTTGCTCCATGCCCGTTAGTGGTCATTCTTGTTCTTCGCTTGTTTGAGGCTGTTTTTTTTTGTTTTTGGTTCGTCCGCCGTTTTTGGTTTCTAGGCTCGTATCCTATTCTGACCCTTAGGCCCGCTCGCCATTCTCGGTGCCTCGGCTCAAATGCCGTTTATGTTTTTGTTTTCTTTTATGATTTTTTGATGCAAGCCACCTTAGTTTGGTGTTTTTGTAGATTCTTGGCTCCCAGGACCCGGCTCCCGGGCCGCTCTTCTAGACACTTGGCTCCCAGGTCGCCCCTTTGGACCCTCGTCTCCCAAGCTGCTGTTTTGGACCCGTGGCTCACTAGCTGGTTTGTGTGTTTTTCCTGTTCTTTTCCTTATAGGACTCCCTGCCTCTATTATCAGCCGAGACTCTGGGTTCCTGCCCGGCTGAAATGAGGTAGCGCTGCTTCCCACTCGCCGTCTGGGGCTACATGTTTCTCCATGTACCTTTCCTGGTACCTATATTGCCTCGTTTTTGCCTGCCATTGTGTGAATAAATTCCTACCTGCACTGTACGCCGCGTTTGTTTCCGCTACTCCTACCTAGCGTTACAGTAACGTTGTCATTGCTTATTGTTTTTTATGTTATTTTGTACCATTCATAAAATCATGATTACAATCACTTATTGACATCATCTATTTAAAATAACAATTATTTCTTTTTTAAATTCATTAATAGCTATAATTTGCCCCCTTCCCAACTTTTTTTGGAATGTGTTGCAGTCAGTAAATTCCATTCTCTTCTGCTTAATCCACACGGAGGTCAGGCGGTGCCCACCCAGCAACTCTGGGCGCAAGGGCAGGAACAACCCTAGATGGGATGCCAGTCCATCGTAGGGCGTACACACACACACACACACACACACACACACACACACACACACACACAGTCACACACTAAGGGCCCCTTTAGAGACACTAATTAATCTAACACGCATGTCTTTTTGACTGTGGAAGGAAAGCGGAGTACCCGGAGTAAACCCATATAAGAACCATATTTGAAAAATAAGCTATGGGCATATTGGTTACCTTATATGATTGGGTTATATGATTATTTGTATGTATGTAGAGGCGTTGTGAATTAATGTATATTGGTCTATTTTTATTGTACTTAATTTGAATCCACATTGTTATTCACAAAAATGTTGTACATCAAGCACGAATGGGAAAGAATCCCACCTAAAAAAGCTTTAACAATCGGTGTCCTCAGTTCCCAAACACTTATTGAGTGTTATTAAAAGAAAATGTGATGTAACTCCGTGGTAAACATGCCCCTGTCCCAACTGATTTGTAATGTGTTGTAGGCATCAATTTAAAACGAGTGAATATTTGCAACAAACAATAAAGTTTATCCGTTAGAACTTTAAATATCTTGTTTTTGTAGTGTACTGTAATTCAATACAGGTGTTTTTATTGATGTTTTACACAACGTCTAACGTTTTTAACTTTCTGACAATTCTGTTCAGTGCGAGTGGGTGCAAAATCTTGCCACATACCGCTAAACTCCTTCTTCAGAAAAAGACGAAAATCTGCACGTCCACGAGGATCACAGAGCAGTTCACCAAAGCTGAAAGTCCAGCGCTCGACTCTCATTTTTGTTGGATTCTCAACACTTTGAAAAAGCAAACATTTTAGCCATTACTTAATAGCTGAACAACTACTTTACCCTGAAAAACAATTTTGTGAATAATAGGCTTACTTTGGCATGTTAAGATCCCAGTATGTCACATCATCTGTTAGCCAGGGGTTGCTTGGCAGGGATGGATAAAGGAAGGGGTCATGCTGTTTATATGTGGTTGCGTACTTCACAAGTCTGCAATAATAAGTACATAGATTAATTCTATACTAATTTAAAAAACATTACATGTCGTCACTAGGGAAAGCAAGATATGTAAAATGTTTGACCACCAGTTTGAGTTCAGAGTTATTCAGATTCAGATATGTACAAACAGCTAGGAAAGAATTCAAAGTTATTGTCACTCGATAAAGCTGGCTTATTAATATGTTAACACAGAGAAACAATATGTAATAAATATGAATATAGTAAATAATACACGTAATAAATTTGAGTAACATCAAGCCTTATAAACAACTTGTTTTTAGACAACAAAGTGTTGTGTGTTACACAAAGAGCCCAGTCAGCTTATAAAATACAGCTAGTTTCACAAATATTTTCATGCATAGTTTTAATGCTTTATCAGCACAACAACTCATGTAGTCGTCTCCTACACTGCTCAACACTGCTCAACACAGAATGTCTCCACACCCTGAATCTCTTCTCTAGCTCACCATTCAGGTTTTGAGTGGGGTCTAGGCTGAGGGACTGAGGTATCCAGGTCCAAACTGTATTTTCGTGAATATGGTTATGTGGTGTTTCACTCAGCGGGAATATCAAATCAGCATCTAGCAAACTCCATACGGTCATATTCATGATTGTATTAAAATAGCCTTTCTTCTAGCATGCCATCCAAACCGTTTGTTAGCATGTTTGTATTTTACTACGTTGCGGACATGTGCTAAAGTAAAACAGAATTTAAGTTTTCCCCAACAATCTACACTAAATACCCCATAAAAAAGGGAATTTATTATTATTATTATTATAAGTTTATTAAAAAGGAAAAACTAAAATTTAGCATGGACATAAGAATTCAGATCCTGGGGCTTCCCAATCCTCTTGATCACCTTTGAGATGTTTCCAGACTGAAGCATGTCCTCTGAAAAAGACACATGAAAGTCTGTCTGGAGTGTGCAAAAAAAATAATAACTCAAAGGATCTCAGATGGTGAGAAGCAAGCCTCTCGGGTCTTATTGATTGAACTTTTTGGACTAAATTCTAAGCAACATGTCTGAAGGAAACCAGACACTGCTCATCACCTGTCCAATATCGTCCAGTACCATCCCTTCAGTGAAGCATGGTGGCATCAGCGTTATGCTGTTGGGGTGTTTTTCAACAGCTGGGACAGGGAGACTGGTCAGGGTTGAGAGAAAGTAGAGCGTAGTGTAAAGTACAGAGATATTCTTATTCAAATCTGATCCAGAATGCTCAGGACTGAAGTCTGGGCCGAAGGTTCACCTTCCAACAAGACAATGACCTTAAGCACTAAGCCAAGACAGCACAGGAGTGGCTTAGGAACAAATCTGTGAGTGTCTTTAAGTGGCCCAGCCAGAGCCCTGACTCATAGCCAATTACTTAGAACTAGCTGTTTGACATAATCAAACATCTCTGGAGAGAGCAGAAAATGGCTGACCACTGACAGTCCCAATCTAATCTGACAGAGATTTGAGAGGATCTGCAGAGAAAAATGGCAGAAAACTTCATCTAAGTATTAGGGTCCCTACCTTTCGCCCCGGAACGTTCCGCTGTCCTTGCCGATTCCCGTTACCGAGCGATCGGTGAGGCGATCCTTCATTTACGACCTACTTACGAAAAGCTGCTTCCCCGGCTATTTACGTGCGGGTTCTAGCGCTGTCCGTTGCCAGGTCGTCTGATTCCACTCGCGCACATCGTGACACACTGGACGTTCGCTCGGTCAGTATGGTCAGCTGGTGACGTCCCGAGGCTAATAGTGCCAAAGGACATGTATGGGGGAAACCCCCGAGGTAATCTAGCACAAGGGATGGATTGAGGGTTTCCCGTTCCGTACTCGCTCACTCCCACTCGAGCTAGACTCCAGCTGGCGGCGCACTCCGATTGAGACGTGCCCCGGCTTGGTTTCTCTTTGCACTCATTCCGTCCTCGGCACCCTTCGAGCCTCACTCCAGCCAGCTGCCAGCTCTAAAGAGACACGCCCAGGCTAGAATCTGGCCCCCCGACTGCGCGCTCTTAACGAGAGGCTGTCACGCACTGTATAGTCTCACTCCAGCCAGCGGCTCGTTCCAAATAAAAAGAGCCCCGGCTTGGAGTGTCCCCGTCCGGCGGCGCCCTCAATTTGAGACGTCCCCCCCCCTCCCCCATTATGGCTCCCTCTGACACTCGCCCTCTGGCGCTCCGGCGCCTTTTCGACCTCGCTGCACCTCTGTCCCCTGGCACTTCGGGGTTTTCGCAATTTAGTTGCACCCTGGCCAGCTGGGGAGATCGGTGTTTCAATCCACACGACACAGCTGTGCACTTTATTCCCTTTTTTATGTTAATATATATTATTTCCCCATTCTTAATATACGCCGTGTGATTCCGTCTATCCCGCATAATTGGGTCCTAACACCCAACTCATAACACTAAGTACTGAATTAAGAATCTGAATACTTGTGTCCATGCAATATATTCGTTTTCTAATACTAAATTTTACTTTCTTATCGCATTAATCCTGATTAGGATGGCAGGAAATCCAGTGCCTAGACGGCAGCACAGACTGCAAGGCAGGTACAACCCTAGACAGAGCACCAATCAATGGTCGGGCACATACACTCACGCACATCAACACACTAAGGGCAATTTGGAAACAACATTTGACCTAACATGTTTGTGTTTTGACTGTGGGAGGAAACCAGAGTAAATAACATTAATTAAATAACATTTTAAATAACATACGCTCCAATGGACACTGAGGACTTCACTCTTGGCCTCATGATGCATTGTTGAGTGAAGATAATCTGCAATGGTAAGATAAACAAAAATATGAGTTTTGGTAACACGGTACAACAAATTGAAAAACAAAATATGTGATAAATTGAATGGAATATTTCATTGGTATTATTACTGAAAACAGATAATAATAATAATTGTTTATCACTTACTATTCTTCTGTAGAAGTCAGATGTTTTTTTCTGAAACAAACAAAATATGGTTCAAGACAATTCTTAAATTCATTTATTCATTCTTTAAAGTCTGTTAATAATAGAGATAAAATAAGATATGCTAAACACCATGTCCTGTATGGTGCTTCAGTTAATATTCTGGAGAGGATAAAAATCTTATCTCACATTGATATTTGTTCACAGACAGTCCATACAATATCTAGAACCAAGAGAGAAAAAATCATGGGAGTCACAGTACATTCATGTGTTCAAAGATGTTCCATTTCACTGTCTCCTCCAAAAGCCAAGGTTTCATAACTTATAATCCAGAATAATCACCTGGATCTTAGTTCATGTACAAATGGTATGTTTAAATTTAGCAACAGCGAGATAATTTTATCCTAAATCCTCTTGTATGTAAGCTGATAGACTGAAAGTGTCCTTGATACACCATGTCCATTCACAGTCTCAGCTATAAGCAAGTAAGTAAGACAAAACGGTTTCATACCTTTTTACCTCCTCCTGGTTGGGATCTACCAGTCGTTCCAGTCCATAGTCCATCCCACTAACTGTTCCTGGCTGTTACAATTAGGATGCTAAAATTACATCTTGCTTTGTAACAAACCAACATGCAGAACTGTGCAATTTTGTAAATGGTTTATCAAATCTGTTATGGTTTTTCATTTGAATCTAAATTCCAACATTTTTCACTTATATAATGTGCTGTTAATATAAGGTAAGGATTTTACACCAGGCATCAGACATTGCTTATAAAATATTTTAATTAATTAAGCTTTAGGGGTCCGTGGCAATGTTGGTCATATTTGTATTTTTAAAATATTTGTAATCCTTTTTTCAGCACAAAATGCTTACTATTATCTGATAATCATTTTAGATCTAGACATACTAACTGAACACCGAACCAAAGAGCCAAATAAAAACAAAAAAATAAGATTAAAAAAGGTTAAACATGATCGACCTGTAAGATAAAAACCTTAAAATCATGTGAAATAGTTTATTTTAAAAAAAAAAAAAGATTAGTTAACTATGTGCTATTATTTAACGTTGCTATGACTAGGTCTTCATTTGTCCATGGTGAATCAACATCAAACACAGTAAGGCTGAATGCTGATGTTAGCAGTATGGCTTAGAGTAATGTCACTATTTATGTCATCATCAGAAACTCCCTGACTCTTTGTGGACCTATAAGGGTTAAACAGGATCCAGTAGTTATTTCATTCTTTGGTTTAACAAATGATCTCTTTACTGCTATGGAGAAAACTACTGAGACCAGTAGGGAGCAGTTTGACTTACTGGAGGTCTGTGTACTACCCAGTAGGCTCTTTCTTGGCAGTCAAACACCACCCGATCTGGCTTCTTCCTCTCTTTCCCTGCCCTGTGCAAAATACATTGGAATTGCAAAATTTTATATCAGCTTGCACCACATAATTTACACTTGAACATTACATAAAATATGACAGATAATAATATAGAAAATAATAGAACTGACAGACCTGTACTGTTCTTTGGCCTGCATTACTATAAAATCCCACTTGTGGTTCATCCATTTATGTAGATGATTGTACTGCTCCTGGGGTTAAAATGCATTCTTTATTATTTTTTTGGAAACAGCGCCTCACAGATACCATGGAAACTATGCCCCAACCCACAAATATGATTAAATGAAAAACTTATTATATTATATTATATATTTAAAATTAATATGAAGAGGAACCCACAAGAACTGCTGGACATTCTGATTCTGTCCATGTCCCATCACTGTCAGTGTGTTTTGGCAGCCTTATGTGATCATACACCCTACTGAACAGTCAATGTGTGGCACTCTCGTAAAGTCTGACATGCGTCTGTTCACCCCATAATTAATCTGGCTAATTAATCACCATAGTTGAGCTTGAATCTCATTTGAATAATCAAACAACTCTCTTCGACGTTTCATTTGCTTTTTTGCTTATTTTGCTTAATGGAATAAAAATCAGTTGCTTCTTTATTAATTGCTTCATATTAATTTTGAAATATCCCCTAATTTTTGAGTGCATATAAACAAAAAGATATGAAAATGGTCATATCATATTTACCTGTTCATGCAGCTCTAACATCCCTCTTTTACGTATATTCCTCTTTGCCAAGTATATAGCTTAAAAATTTAGAAAGGTAAAATATCTAAAGTCATTCAGAAACAAATGCAAGTACTACATGAAACATATAGTGTATTAGATGTAGAAATTTCAATCTTTACAAACACCAAAGTAATTACTGACCATAGTCTGTGTCCTCCACTGGCCACTGCTGGGCAGGCCAGAAATATGGTGTCTTTGAAAAAGAGTCGGACAATCTTAGGTTTGATAATTTCTCTTAAGCACACACAGGGAATTCAATAAGATATTTATCAACGCTTTACTATGTGAGCTGCATATTGTACCTGAAAGCGATACAGTGAGGCGTCTGGTTTGATAACGAGTCTTTTATGATCCTGCAGTGGATAAACGTATCCGTAGGCAACCAACATGGTGCCAGTGGCTTGGGCCTCTAAAATCAAATACAACAGAGACATCACTGTATGACACACAAGATAAATAATTACATTTTTAAATGTTGAATTAATACATGTTAAATTAAGGTAGGACTGCAAAGATTAAGCCAGAAACTTTGGCTATTATAGATTACCAAAAAAAAGCCAGTTCCAACAATTAAATTAATTACTTTTTTTTTTTTTAATTTTATGAGTTAATGAAGTTATAGGAGTTGCAGCATGTGTCACTGTAGCATGCATCACTTTACTATGAATTGATTGTCCACAAATGTATTTCACATATAGCGTGATCTTAAAGATGTTTTACATGCTTTGACTCATGTTTTAAACACAATCAGACAAAAAAGTCTCCACAAACTTTAGAAACTAAAATCACTAAGCTAAATGTAAAACACTGTACAATCAGCACCAGAAGCACTGGCAGTCATCCACTTCTTTTTATTTTACTAGCATTATATATATAGATATATGTATATACACTCATTGGTCACTTTATTAGGTACACATTGCTTGTGTTTTCTTTGAGCCCCTTTTGCCTTCAGAAGTGCCTTAATTCTTGACAGAAAATTTAAAGTAGAATTAAACAAAGTTGATGATTTTTATATTCATATTGACAAGATAGTATAACTCAGTTTCTGCACATTTGTCAGCTGCACATCCATGCTGCAAATATTCCATGTCACTAGATCTCAGAACTGCTCTACTGGATTGAGATCTGGAGATGTACAGGTGATTTGAATCCAGTGAACTTATTGTCATGTTCAAGAAACCTGTTTATGATGATTTGTGTCATGGTGTGTTGTCCTGTCTTGTGGTCATAAATGATGGACATGAGCAGCAATAATACGCAGGTAGGCTGTGGTGTTTGAACAATGCTCATTAAGGGTGTAGTAGTAGTGTAGTAATCAAATACCTCACACACCATTACACCACCAGCACCCACTGATAAAACGCACAATGGACGTGCTTTTTTGTTTTTTTACGTCATCCAAATGTCAC
Source organism: Parotocinclus haroldoi (assembly GCA_034779995.1). NCBI lineage: Eukaryota > Metazoa > Chordata > Actinopteri > Siluriformes > Loricariidae > Parotocinclus > Parotocinclus haroldoi. The sequence goes on from JAUZST010006479.1 coordinate 8,515, forward strand.
AGCAGAAGTCGAGACTCATCAGACCAGGCAATGTTTTTCCAATGTTCTGTCCAATTTTGGTGAACCTCTGTCAATTGTGTGGTCTTCTGTTGCTGTTGCCATCTAGCAACAACGAGCGGGTCATGTTCAGTGTCACCTAAATCATCTTTCTTCCCCTTTCTTCTTTACAGTTTGAATATCAGCAAGTTGTTTTGTGTGCATACACTGAACTGCTGCTCTGTGATTGGCTGATTAGCTGTAAGGCATTTGCAGAGCTTTTGTAGCAATGGGGGATGATCCCCCCTTTTCTTCTAATCTAATGAAACTAGATACTTAGTACAGTACTCCAGTTTACTCCCACATTCTAAAAATGTGTTAGGTTAACTGGTGTAAGTGGCCGGGGTTGTGTGTGTGTGTGTGTGTGTGTGTGTGTGTGTGTGTGTGTGTGTGTGTGTGTGTGTGTGTGTGTGTGCCCCTGCAAGGAACTGCAAATCTGTTTAAGGTTGGTTCCTGCCTTGGGCCCTGTGTTGCCAGTTAGGCCTTAGCTCCCATAACTCTGGATTGAATTAACGAATGACTGGTTTAAAAACTAAAAATGAGAAAAACTGAATATAATTTCTGAACGCAAAGTATAAAGTCTTTTAGGAAATCGTAACTCAGAGCATCACCACACCAGAATATATACGGTAACAAACCCTTTGTGGTGAATAACTGCCTGTGTTTAACATGGAGATTATTAACAGTTTTGTATATATTCATATACACTCCAATTCACAGAATATTTGCAAAATAATTAACCTTACTTACCAGCAGCATCTATTTTGAAATAATTAGCAATCCATTCCACAATATCTTCTCCTGTAGGAAATGTTGAAAAATGCTTAGCTATAGCATATTGGAATACAAAAAATATCACAAAACATCTCTGTAAATCAGTAGTCTTCAACGTGCTACAACAGAGCTAATACTGTTACTGCACATAAATGTGTGTAGCTCATGTGATTCAGAGATAAAAACCAAATGCTACAAACAGCAGTTATGAAGGCCAGGGGTATAACCCGAAACTGGGCTTGCAATGTTAATGCTAAGTGGTGCAGTTACGGAACCCTGTGATCGAGTCCTGACATTACTTTGGGAATGATTTGGCCAGTTGGCCTCCCTGATGGCCATGTCTGAGCACTGCACTGCCCTTACACAGTACTAGTGTCTCAGTCTGGATACATGCTTGGGCTCGGTAAATCCCCTTGCAGACCCCATTACCCATCTCACTCACACTTACATTATTATTGTTTAAAATCATTGCTGATGCACTTTGCATTGCCTATTACCACAATTAATGGTTTTAATACTGTGCTGCACACAGTTAATACTTACAGCAGTGGTTTCCAAAGTGGGGCACACCCCCTGAGGGTATCTTGGCAAGGCCAGAGAATCCTTCCTTTTGCCGCATCCTACCTATGTGAGTTAAGTAAATGGGTAAGGGGGCCTACGTTTTAAACTATGTCCAGAATATGGCCGTCATCTTGAAAGTAGCCAAGGGGAAAAGGGCAAGTTTTTCCAATGGGAGGTGATCATGTGGTATATCAAAGATCATATTGATCTCTTGTAATCCAAAAGATATCAACACAGAAAATACTAAATAATAATAATTCTAAAATTGTGTTGTTCATCACAGGTAACTGAAGATGAAATTTACGATTCTGAACACCTAGAAAGATCACCAATTTCACACAACATTGCTGCATCCCTCATATTCAAGTTCAGAGAATCCGGGACTGTGGACAACAAGCCACGTAGTGACCATATGAAAACCGCTACCAACAAAGAAACATCAACTATGGTTTTGGCAGCCTCTGTGAAAAGTCCACAATGCAGCACGCAGTGTGTTCTTTTACGGCACAGGTTATTAAGTTTAAAAACCATTTTTGTAGATAAGCAATTCTGAGGAATATGTTGAAACATATTGTTACAAAATTAAAAATTACGCTACATAATGCATGTCACATGCAGGTCCTCAAATAGGACACAACCTATACAAATATCAAAATAAAGAGAAACGATTGCGATTCTCCACTGCAATCCACGTAGTTCCATGCTTTCCCAACTCTAATGTACAGTGCTCAAAAAATTAGGGGGTATTTAAAAATGAATATGAATATGATGTTTAAAAAAGAAGCATGTGATTTTATTTCATTAAACAAGATCCTCAGACAGACAAGCAAATGAAAGGTCAAAGAAAGTTGTTCGATTACACAAATGAGATTTAGGCTCAATTATGGTGATTGCGTTGCAAATGATATATTCATAGGGGTGAACAGAAGAATGTTAACTTGGACGAGGGTGCCACGCATTGACTGTCCAGCAGGGTGTATGATCACCCAAAACTGAGAAAACAGTGATGAGACATGGACAGGATCAGATTGTCCAGCAGTTTTCTTCACCTCCATTTTTAAATATCCCCTCATTTTTGTGAGCAGTGTACTCCACTCAGCCTATAAAGAGCTTTATAATTGGCGTATGATGAGTGCTGGCTCACAGGAGGCCTCCAGTACTGCTGCTGAGAATGACACTGCTATTCTAATGAAACAGTCACTTACAGAGAGGCAAAAATAAGACACAGAGGAAAAACAATGCTCTAACTTTTATCGCACCACTAGTACAAATGTAGGACAACATTTTGTAACTAAATACAGTAATTAAAGTCTAAATAAAACATGCATGTACTGTAAAACAAACATGCGATTAGATGAAACAAAAAAAAAGTCCTGGCAGGTTATCACTGGGTTTACTGGGGAACAGCCAGCATGAGCTCTCTTAATTGGAGCCAAATGAGCAGAACCCTGCGTGAGTGAATCAGAGCAGATTCATTAGTGAGGATGGTGGGTGGGCCTGCTGATCTGATCCACGCAATTTTGCTAAATCATTTATAAACAACTCTGGTGATGTCGAACACACTTAACACAAACGCGTACAAATCTATTCAATCAACAGTTTGGTTAGCCATTTTTATTGTAGTGTCTCACATCGGTCTAAATGTGCATTCATAAGCAACATTAGCTGCCCTTATTGACTTACGACTGACATAACCTTACACTTTATGATCCTGCAACTGTGGGTGAACGATATCGCCTAATGTCCCAGGGTCCATAGTCCATAGTCCAGTACTTTAACTGCTGCACCACCAGAGTTCCAGCAACTGGTTTCTTCAGGGAGCTAACAGCAGAGAGGAGAAGAGGCTCTATTTTCTGAGATCACTCCATCACAAGGAGCGAATCACTATAGCTGGGTGCACCGAGGTTGTCATGGCAATAGATACTTCACTCCTAGACCTTGATAAGAGGACTGTAATGCATGACCCGCTGTAATAACTAGCATCTTGCTCAAGGTCTAAACGCACGTGGGAGAACCTCATCAGTGCAGGTCACAGCACTAAGTGACCTACATACCGCATGTTGTTACAGGAATCCCTATTGTGTGTAAGCACGGCTGTTCAAAAGAAAGTCACAAATGAATAAGACACTTAGTCATTGTGTGCTTACCTGTGATGGCATGAGGGATGGAAGTGATGACCAGTCTCTGAGTCTGCGATTTCACCCCGGTTTTAGGGTCTTGCATTTCCAACACCACTGTTTCCATCTGCCGTGATTTTTAAAATAATATTCTTAATAATATCAACATGCATACATTTCATAGATAGTGCTAGGTAGTATGTACTGTTGACCTTCTATTTATCATGTTTCAAGTAAAACGATGGGTGTAACGATGCATTGTCCCATTTGGGCATCTTTACACCCTTACATTTATTGATATATTTTGAGAAACATGTAGAAATGGATGATGAGTTCTTGTTTATTAAGCCATCTAATGCAATTGTGTTTTTTCAACACCAGAAGGAGCGCTCATATGTCATCTCTGTGTACGTTCTCAGTCATCCAGGTCACGGAAGACATGAGAGCTGAGGTAAAGGCAATTTTTCTTCTGGGTTCCTGAAAGGCTACTTCAGTTCTGGAAACTGATTTGGGGTAACAGGTATTTAACCCTAGCTGGGTTGTTAACTTGGGGATGGGGGTTCAACAATCTAGGAAGGGACCTCAAGTGTGTTTCATAGGTGGCTTATAGATGATGGCTCATATGTCATTCTCACAAATGTATATCAGTGACAATCCTATTTACTGTTAATTTCTAGGAAGATTATATTTGTTTATATTTTATACAACAACAAGACACTATTTTGAATTGCTATTCTTTAGAAATAAAAAAGTCATATTTTATTTCTAATAAATAACTGTATATTATTTATAATATGGTGAAGCAATAGGGTCATTTTATTTTAATTGCAGGGAACTGAAGATTGTGTCCCCTGTTTATGTTTTTGACTAAAGAAAATGTGCATTGTTTTGCATCATATACACTTCAGAAATTAAAAAGTGATGCTTCATATGTAAATGTAAAGCTGATAATGACAAGAAAATCTAATTGTGAACTCAGTATCATGAATGAAATCAAATCGTTGGGAATTGTGTATTGTTACACCCCTATACAAATGGAAATACAAATACAAATTTAGGAAATAACGTAACCTAAAGTTATTGTCATCTTCAGCAATACTTTAGTGTGGTCATTTTACACATTCTGAGAAATTCGGAAGCAATTCAACACTGTGATATGCTCAAGTTTGTTTGTTTTCCACATTTAAACTCGACTTATCTCGATCAAGTCGAAAGGGGCACCATAACCTATTTCCAGAGCCCACAGAGCATGGATGAGCATGTACCCTGAAAGTGATGTCAGTCCATCACAGGGCTGTTGCAGAACATATGGGTGATCCTCCACCTGGCCTCCCCTCCTTGCCTGTGTGTGTGATTTATAAGCTATACCAGCCATAAGGCACCATACCATACATCCAAACCTATGTGGACACCAAAAAATTATAGCATTGCTATTATCATGAAATATGTCCTCCTCATGATGTATTTAATAACCTTGTGTTAAGAGGAGCAGAAATGACCTGACTTGCTTTGCAGATGGAAACCCCTGAAAGCATAATATTAGGGCTCACTGGGATGACTGGGACTTATATAGATAAGACAGTTACGGAGACTCACTGTGCGATTGCCCAGATCAGATCATGAGCTGAATGATACACTGAGTACTGAAAACAGCAACACGTTAAAAATGGAAAAATTGGATATACTAGAAAATGATCAAAGCAAAAGTCAGTTTACCAGTACAAAATGATTAAATGTCTGAGAACATTAGTAAAAAATGATGTTGGATCATTATGATTCATACTGCTGCAGGATAATAAGCCAAAACACACATTATCCCAGATTTGTCCTTCTTCAGGCATCACCAGGGCTCAAACCCAGTAATAATTGGATTTCATTCAAAATGGTATTTTACATTATTCTCTGCGCAATCTTTTTTTTTTTTTTTTACAATGACGTATCTCTCTTATTCAGAAAAGCATTAAAAGCTCTGTTAACAAGCGCACTGATACAACCTGTATTTAAACATGACTCCATCACAGATGGACACATGCATGCTGTTTCATGCCCTGATGCCTGACCCCTTTGAAATATTCCCAATTGATTGGTTACTCTCAGGGTTGTTTGAAGTTGCTTCTAGCTTTGTTATGGTGTCTGGCTTTTGATGATGGTTTGGGAAATCCAACACCCTCATGTGGATCACAGCAAGCTCTTAGCCAAGTTACTGACCTTTTACTGTCCCAGCAGTAAGCCATCATTAGGGCTTGTGGTCCAGACAGGCAGTCATAGAGTGGGAATGGTCAATGTGCTGATATCATATCAATTTTACGATACATTAACAACACAACCGACCTTCTGTTTTGTAGGTTTTGCTAGTACTTCTATAGCTCCAGTGTTACTCCAAAGATTACTTTATTACTCACTGATCACTTTATTAGATACAGCTCCTTGTTTCTAACAGGTCCGTTTTATCAGTTCCACTTACCATATTTGAGCAATTTGTAGTTCTACAATAACAGACTGTAGTCCAGCTGTTTCTCTACATAATTTGTTTCTCCCCTTTACTCTGTTGTCTGACGGTCAGGATCCCCACAGATCAGCTACTATTTGAATGAGCATTGTCAGTACTGTAGTCACACAGTGATGTGGTGGTGACTTGTTCATGTGTGCTGTGCTGCCATGGGTCTACCGGGTGCAGTAGTGCTGCTGGAGTATGAAAACTTTTCCTTGTAACTGCTGTTCTGGAACCAAACATGTTGGTCTTCCAACCAAAAATGTTTAGTCATCAGGATCCTGTAGATCCTTTACAAACATTTGCAAGATATTCGTGATTCTATTGTTGACTAT
>JAUZST010006480.1:0-14827 GCA_034779995.1 Parotocinclus haroldoi
ACCGGAACTACAGGCCTGAGCGCTTGACTAAAGGAAGAAGTCTTGATCCTAGATTTCAATATTGAGACTGCGTCTGAACGGCGAACACTTATTTACGGACGTTTTGGGGAATCCATGTCTGGCAGAGTCTGCCAGAGTTGCCAGTCCCAGCCCGGTTGTGGCCGTTTGTGAGATATTCCTCCATCGGCTTAGCGTGTATTTTTATACGGCCACAAAACTAAGAATAGGCCAGAATATTTCGCGGCTGGCAGACGGGCGATCATATTAATGGCTTCGGATTCGGTTTGTAAAGAGACACCAGACACCCCCGTCCCAATTAGCCCCTGGCGAGGCGGATTGCGTAAATCTAAATGGTATAACGGCATCTCGGCGTGACCTGGACTTGGACTCCAGGAAAAAAAAGGTTTTTAAGGATTGGGGAACGGTCCCCCTTTCTCAGACCCATCCGGATGGCCCTTGGTTTCTCCGAGTTCCGTCACCAGTTTGACGACCTCGTAAGAGTTAATCGTGCCGGGGAATTTGTGCCGGCCGCGGCTTTAAGTGGAAACGCCGCTGGAACGGTCACGCTCTGTGCTCGCAAGCGTTTGATCGTAGGCTGGGGGAAAAAAAAGGGTTTACAGTCGGTCATTAGGAGCATTACTGTATCAGCAGCAAGAGCCACAAGCGCTGTGGAATCCACGCTATGCTATTCGAGGTCATGATACTATCTCTAAAGTACCAGATGGCCAACTATTCCACAGCCGAAGGACCTTTCAGCGTGCGTCGGCCAGGGCATGAATAGCCTGAATTAAAAAAAAAGGGAAGCACGAGTAACTGATACGTGCCCTTACTCGTGTCTTACAAAGCTGAGGCCCTGGTCCTGGGTCAGTGTCGTCGGCGTCTCGTTTCGCACAGATTTCGGGTCGCCGCTCGAAACCAGAGCAGCTTTTGCGCTTAAGACGCCACATCTACGGTTTCTCACAAGCTCAGAAACCCAGGCTCTCGTGTCCGAGGCGGAACCCGAGATCATCGAGCGATGCCCGCACTTGACCCCTGGCACACAGGACCGTGTAGGAACGTACGCGTAGCGGAGTCGCGACCGGCCGCGCCGGCCTTTCTCGGGGGGGGGCTCGTTCACTTCCGCCTGCCGGTAGAGGGGACTAATAACGGGGCCTCGCCCGCTCTGTTCGCCGGGTTAGCGTGTGCACTTTTTGGCTTTGGCCCGAGGCTGGGATAATGGCTCAGAGTGTCTGCAGAGATTAAAAGGCCTGGCCCGCATTGTTCACATGCCTCGAGATTAGTTGCCAAGGAGACGGATTGCTTGTTGCCATGAGAACTCAGGGCCCGGAATTAGGATTGCGATCATGTTAAGGCCCCCCAACCCCACCCCAGCGACCCTCGGCGCCGCTGTTTCACAGGCGAGCGGTTGACGTGGGTCGGACTTTCGATGCCTGGTCACTGTTTGCAGGGGTCAAAGTCAAAGGTTAAATAAATCAATAAGTCATTTGTAAAAAAAAAAAAAAAAAAAAAAAAAAACTGTAAAAAGTTGAAACTGAAAAAATTGCCATTGATCCCGATTACCGTGCGACATTTAGCATGTTCTCCCCATGCCATGTACAGGTAGTCCCCGATTTATGATATGGGCACATCCGGGAAAATCCTTTTAAAATGACATTTAAATTCCATAGAAATGTGATTTAATGTGTGGCGAACAAAATGCAATCAAGTTAGTGAATATCTCGCGGAATTTATTAAATAGCGTATTGAGAAAGAAAAACGGAGACGATTCTTGTGTGAGCCTCAAAGAGCAAATTTTTCTCGTCCAAATGAGAAGAAAGGAGAAGTGATATGCAAATGTTATTCCTGTTTAAATCCCTTCACTTTGCTGTATGAATGTTTGTCAGATGTAACATAGGACAGTTCTGATCTGGTTCTGGGCGGTTCTGGTATAGGGGCCAGTGTGTGTTCGGCTCCAGAGCTCATTACCGCTCGAAGGTTTCGAGGCGCTAATTTGAGCTGGCTTTAATTGGTTGGCAAAGGCTTACTGTAACGAGCTGCTGTTGCGTGTGCCGGATTTCAGCGCATTAGTGCAGAAGAGGATTTTACCATCGCTTTTGAAAAGCTCCTTGAAGTTTTTTCACTGCGGCAAACAAAACCGTAACAACAATAGAGTTACTGCCCGTTTCAGACTGGTGAAAATACGGCTCAAACAGGGGTCAGATGTGTGGAGAAAGCAGGCGCTAGGTGGGAATTGGGTTGCCAGGTGTGCGGTGTTGTTCCTTGCGTGACAATACCGTACAAATAAGTACAAAACATTTCAAATGCGGCTCAAACACGGATTAAATGTTTAGTAAAAGCATGCACTAGGTGGGAATAGAGTTGCCAGGTGTTTGGTTTTCACATGACTGTAGCGCATAAAACAAATGTAACATTTAAAACAATGGCCAGATGTTCAGAAAAAGCACGCACTAGGTGGGAATAGGGTTGCCAGGTGCCTGGTGTTGGTTTTCACGCGACCACAATATGATATAAGTATAATAATATTAAAATATGATGCAAATAGGGTTCGAAGGTTTGGAGACTGGACTAAATGTCCACAGTTGTTTATTCTGATTTTCACATGACTGTAACATTAAATCAGTATAATAACATTGAAATTATGGGTCAAATGTTTAGAACAATCATGCACTAGATGGCCACAGGGTTGCCAGGTGTTGGTTTTAGTTTTCACATGACTAAAAAAACATGCAGTAGGTAGGAATAGGGTTGCCAGGTGTTTGGCTCTGTTTTGCACATGATTATAACATATAAATTAGTATAGTAACGATCAAACAGGGGTCAGATATTTAGAAAAATCATGCACTAGATAGGCACAGGGTTGCCAGATGCTTGGTTCTGGGTGACATATGAAACGATTATAATGTTTTTAAAAAAAAAAGAGTTATTTGTGTCTTTTACATGATGTCTTTGCCACGTCCCGAAGACAGTCTTTAGCTAAACGGGCGTCTCTGAAGTGTCCCAACGTTTGCCGTGGGTCAACTGAACTGCTTTTTATGCCAAGTGAGCGAGCGATGTGTAACTGCGGGATTGTGACCCCGTCCAGGAATGGCGCAGATGCGGAAGACCGGCTGTGACGGGATGAGACTGAACTCCTGCGCCGAGCTTCACGGGCCGCAGATCTCCGCCAGGCACGAGATCCTCACCAGCCTGGTGTCGGCGCTGGACTCGGTGGTACGGCTCCTGCCCCTACCTACCGAACCGAGCATAGGCGGCGTGGGAAACGGATGAAAATGTGACCAGCGATTCTCTGTTTTCTGCAGTGCTCCGCTATGTCGAAGCTGAACGCCGAGGTGGCCTGCGTGACCGTGCACGAGGATAGCGTGATCGCCGTGGGAACCGAGAAGGGAAGGATTTTCCTCAACTCCAGGAAGGAGATACAGACGGACTTTCACAAATTCTGCCGTGAGTCTCATGTTTCATCTCTCGTTTCACATGTGCTCTAGTCTGGATAGCCGTTCTCCTGACCAGACGTTAAGCCCGTCGCGATCTTCTTCTGTTCCCGACAAGGGAACCGTGTGCAAACGATAGGTGAACGCGTCGGCGAGACCAGTGAAAACGCCAGCGATTAGAACGATAGACTTTGGTTTGCCGGAAGACAAAAATGCTTTGGGGCATGGAAGATCATCCTGAGGAAACAAAGACACAACGAGGAAATGCGAGCCGGTTTAAATATAGTAGTTCAGTGTGAACCTAAGAAAGGAGTGCTATGAACTTACAAAACACCTTTTACAGTTTGGTACAAATAATCGTCATCCTCACAAACACGAGTCACCAAACACATCAACCGACTTAGAACAGGCCAGAGCCTAGGCCAAACGGGAGCTAACGTGAAAAACGACCGTTCAGGTAAAGGTTAGTAACGTTCACGCACGCACGCAGACATGAATGAATCAGGGTTGCCAGATCCCACCAGTGAAACAAGCCCCAGAGCGACCGAATCGCCTCACAAAAAAGGCCAAACAGGCCACCTAGTGAGACAGGGTGAAAGAGTGACCACAGGATCAGTTAAATCAATAAATGTGATGACTAATAATCGCCTTTTAATCTTAGAGGCTGAACAAAAAAAAAACAGACATGGATTTGAATCGTACATTTTTGTTTTCCCAGTGATTTGAGGTCAGGCTTCAGGACTTCAGGCTCCCCCGCCTCCCCCCCCCCCTTCCTGCAGGGCGATTACGCGTTCGAATCAGTTTTCAACGGTCAGAGTCGCCCGAGGAATCTCGGTGGCGTGCGACGGGCAGAGGCCGATGCGTTTAGCACTGGTGTCAGGCTGTTTTGCTCCATCTTCTCTGATCGATATTCCGCAGGGGTGTCCTGTCTGCAAGCATTAAATTCAATCAACTCCCACGGCAAAGCTCCAGATGCAGAAGGAAGCCGGCCTGGCAAAGACGGAGCAGCGCCGGGGAAGCAGCGAGCCTTCACCGACACTCACTCCAACATCTTTGTTCTGAGAAAGATGGTGGAAGAAGTCTTCAGTGTGCTTTACAGTAAGGCAGATTCCAGTTTGAACTGGGTTCTTTTTCAACGAGTAAACGAAATGTAGCTTCTGAGTGCAGGCCTGTCTTGATATATAAGGTACGGTGCAAAAGTCTTAGGCCGCCATTACATTAGATAAAGCATCGGTTTAAGAGTGGTGTAGTGACCGTATGTAATTATTTCTCAGTTTCCTTCTTAGAATCCAACCTGAAATTTGAATTCAGCATTAAAAAAGGAGCGTTTAGTGTGACCTCCCCTTACACTTAACATCAGCGGCATCTGGGAACCTCCCTGGGAGGCTACATTCCGAAAAAAGGCCTTATCAGGGATGGTCCAAAAGAGGATTTTGGAGTGGCGAATACAAGTTTTTGGGTCCGATCTGAAACACTGTTACGTATGGTTATTTTCAGCATTGCTACAACAACAAGTCTAATGGTGGCCTAAGACTTTTGCCCAGTACTCTAACTCCTACCAAGCCTAGGGTCAGCGTAACCATCAGAGGGCGATGTGTTCCAGGTGAGGCTGTGGGAAAGAGCAGCCTGGTACCTGTGCCTTATGAGTGGATTCAGAAGGAGCCTGGGACCGTGCTAGTTCATGGCCTACCCGACGGGGTGACCCTGAGGCGACCGGCCGAGTACGAGACCAAGACCTTAATGAAGATCCTGGAGCAAAGCAACCGCATCCGCTTCATCGTCAAAAGGTCCGAGCCTTTCAATGACACTGGCTAAAGTACCCAGTACTCAGGCTAAACTGGAATTATGAAAAGATCTTATAAGGCTTTGTAGACTTTGTAGAGTTATTAATGTAGACCAACTTGTGTCCTGAACGCAGAACTCCAGAGGAACCCCTGCGCGACGGCAAACCGTGTCCGGAAACCAACCACCACTCGTCCCCGGCAGCCAAGGTTCCCACCAACCACACTCCAGTCAAATTCCCTGCACAGGAAGTGCCTGCCTGCAGCTCCATGCTGTCCAGCTTCTTGTACGGCATCCCCGCGCCTTCACAGCCACAGCAGGAGGGCAAGGCCGAGCCCAAACCCTCGGTCCTGCACGGCCTGGTTAAAGAGAGGCTGGCGGCGTGGGCGCCAAGCGACGAGAAGGGGGTCCCGGGTAAAGATGGCACAGACAGCGGTGAGAGCGGCGAAAGCTTTGATGCCCAACTGAATGGAGCCACTGGTGGACCTTGTTGTTTTAAGTGGATGATTAGAACCCTGTATGTGTTCCAGGTGAGCGGCTAGCACTGGCGGGAGACGTGGGCCAGAGTCCTCCCAGCATCCACATCTCCAAGCGCCTTCTGTTTTCCATAGTACATGAGAAATCAGGTGGGCTGTGCTTGTCGAACAGTAGTGCTCCGAAACACTTTGTTTATGAGTGCGTGTTTATGTTCCTGGTGTATGCATATATTCTTCATTAAGGGTCACCCCTTAATTTAAGAGCAGCTAAAGGGCATCCAGTGCAGTTTTGTTATGAATACGTGTACAGGGTGACTCAAAAGTCACGGGACACCCTTTTATTTCTGAAACAAAAGGGAAATTGACGTGTCTGAATAGCCCAGTAAGCCATTAGTCTGTCCGGAACATGGTCACCATCTTGAAAGCCGCCACACTGGATCGAGGGCAAGTCTTTCCAATGGGAAAATGGTCATGTGGGCTATCAACTTGTCTCAGAAATCGATTGGCGCCATCAGACGGTAGTTCGAAAGTTAGCAGCTCAAAGTCAAAAACGTTAGCTGTTCATCAAAACTGAAGATGGAATTGACGATTCGGATGTCCGGGGAACGCCGCTGCCGTATCATAGCAACAGACTTCAATAACCGACACCCAGAAAGATCAGCGATTTCACACAGCGCTGTTACGTCCCTCATAACATTTTTTTTTTTTTTTTTTTTTAGAAAAACCCAAGGACCAGAAACCAGAAATGTAGTGATCGGTCTGAAGAGCAGCAACCGACCCAAAGAACCTCAACAGTAGTTTTAGCAGCTTTTGGGAAAAGCCCACGACCCAAAAAAAAAAGTGGCTGTTTGGCTGCTACCCTTTCAAAACGATCATTTCTGATCAAGCCTGACGGAAGGCCACATTACATAGTGAACCCATGGCACTGTCGCCTATGGAATCTAACAGTCTGACGTTTTTCCCCCCCAGTTTTTCAATACTGCATACAAATTTCCTGTGCAGTTGAACCTCGGAATTTGAACTCCATTGGTACGAGAAGGCCGTGCGAACTTTTGTTTGAAATCGGAACCTAATTTCCTTAAGAAACCAGTAATGATCAGTCCCTTTATGCCTATATTTGTATGTAATTAATGATTAAAGGCATAAATAAGACAAAGGAATGTAATACCATGGCATTAATCAATAAAGACACAAAATAATTGAAATATAAAGGGAAACATTATAGCAACCGAGGCTATAAACGGGTACAGCAGTGCTGGGGCGTGTCCTGTGACTTTTGACCCGCCCTGTGGATTTATCGGGTAGAAATGACCATCTGTTTAACATAGGCTGCTCAGTTTGTAACTGGGGTCGGGCAGCAGGGGCTCAGCGCCTGTGTACATGGAGACGTAGTGGTGCTGGGAATTTAGCCAGGATGTTGGAGCCGTTCGACTTCTGTTTCTGTTCCATACCAAAGAGCAGCAGGAAGGCCTCAGACGCTGCACAGAGTCACGACCTGTGATAATTGTCTCCTCTGACAAACGCAAACACACCGAGCAGACAAAACAAACCGCCGATGCCCACCGAGGCATAAACATATCGGAGCTGAACCTCAAACAAACTGTTGCTGCCCGTATAAACATGTTTAGTGCTCCACCTTCTCTCTCTCTCTCTCTCTCTCTCTCTCTCTCTCTCTCTTTTTTTTTTTTTTTTTTTTTAGCCTTCAGCGATTTGAGGAATCTGTTAAATGTGCGACAGCTAATTTGACCTAACAGGCATTTGAACCCGAGTGTCGTTGTGTGTCGTGCAGAGAAATGGGACGCGTTCCTCAGAGAAACGGAGGACATCAACACGCTGCGAGAGTGCGTCCAGATCCTCTTTAACAGTCGCTACGGTGAGTCGGGTTTCAGACCCTCGACCGCCGCGTTCAACACGACGGCCGTACAAAGCCGGCTTCACCCCGCTCTTACACTCGCAAGCAACAAATAACCACTTACTTAGTGTGTAAGTGCAGCTCACGGAACTTTAGAAACAGAGAAAGCGTCAGGAGCGTCAGAAGCGGTATTGCCCGTTAATACGGCACATTAGAGCGACAAATGCAAATGAAATGCTGGCGAATGAAATGCGATTTTTGAACCCTGCCTTTTTCTGGTCCTGGCCCGCCGGCCACTAGGGATGGTCTGAAGGGTTTGACCATATAGGACAGCCACTGATTGGGCCGCAAAGATTTCAAACTAGGATTCGCGACTCCATTCCACTGATCCACTGTGAGCTTTGGCATATCCTGCCCCCACCCCCTTTTGCCCCTCCCAAAAAAGGGGCTTTTTGGCTGCTACCCTTTCAAAACGATCGTGTCTGATCAAGCCTCATAAAGCTGCCAGGTGCAGATATTGTTCAAGTGTAAGGGGAGGCCACATTACACATGTAGCTCATGGAATCTAGTTGTCTGATGTTTTTTTTTTTTTTTCCCCGTTTTTTAATACTGCATACAAATTTCCTGTGCGAACAAATCGGAATCGAATTTCCTTAAGAAACTAGTAATGATCAGTCCCTGATCCCTAAACGATGGTTTTTATGCCTATATTTGTATGTAGTTCATGATTAAAAGCATGAATAAGACAAAGGAATGTCATACCATAGCATTGATCAATAAAGACACAAAATAATTGAAATATAAAGGGGAAACCTTATAGCAACCGAGGCAACCGCAGTTTCGCCACGGGTACAGCGGTCCTGATACTTGCGGGGCGTCTGAAATCGCGCCCGTGGACTAATTTAATATACATATACATAATATAATAAGTAGAACAATCGTTTAATACACTGTAATTCAGATAACACACCTGTGATTGCGATCGTTTGCTTCTACTTGCCGTACCGAATTGGTGAATGATCGCCACTGGCCGGACTGGATTACGTGCATCGTCTTTGGAATCTCTCAAGTGATCACTGAGTGATCGATTTAGGGTGCCCACGTTCAAAGTCAAAACGGGGTCATTGGATGATTGCTCAAATTTGCGCCGTGCATGTAATCTAACGGTGGCCTGAGACTTTTGCACGGTACTGTAAGTAACGAAACTTTTTGCTCAATCAGCCGAAGCCTTGGGCTTGGATCACATGGTTCCCGTGCCGTACCGCAAGATCGCCTGCGATCCCGAAGCGGTGGAGATTATTGGAATTCCAGACAAGATCCCGTTCAAGAGGCCCTGCACCTATGGCGTGCCCAAGCTCAAGCGAATCTTGGAGGAGAGGCACGGCGTGCGCTTCGTGGTCAAACGGTGAGGACTCCCCTCTGCTCTACTTATCACTACTGATGAATGATTCGTTGGCAATGCTTAGTTGGGCTCGACTGTGTATGTGTGCAGTACCTGGCATTCTTCGAATAATCCTCGGTTAATACGGGTTAGTAACTGGCACGTCCTGCCTCTGTGACCTGACTGCCTCAAACTTGGGTGGGTCAACGCGATTGTAGTATAGCATACTCAGGCATGTTCGGCATGAGGTGTGCCGGACAGACCCTCTGCCACGACCCTGACCAGTTGGTTAAGTAGACTGACTAAGTTACCCCCCTCTGAATCTCCCCTGCTCCGTCAGGAGCTGGAGGTGCCGACAAGAAACGGCATTGAACTATGGTGCCAAAATAACAGGCACGGTGCAAAATAACATGGGCCTAGATTTAGGATTGGTTTCGTTTCCCGGTGCTTGCCAGACGCATGCAGAAGACAAAAAAAAATGCGTTCCGTCTCATTTCCAGCTCATCAGCGAGCCTTTCTTTGTTGCTCCCATTTTCAAACTCGTCTCGTCAAGGAAGGCTTTCGAAGCCTCCTGATTAGCCATCTGGCCGAGCCTTGGTTTGCCATCCAGGCTCGGCACCACCCGCCGGGTGTGGTAACCGTTGCCATCCATATGCCAGCGTGTGCCCCGACGATTTGGCACAACGAGCAAAGCTCCTGCTGAGTCACATGCCCGGCGCCTTCAAATTAGGCACGTCAGTATGCTCAGGCGCAAGCTGCTTCCAGAGACCGTGTTTGTTTACGGCCCTGTCTGTTCCGTTGCAGGATGTTCGATGAGCGGATCTTCACAGGTGAGTGGCGCATTCTCTGGATTTCTTCTCGCACCCCGACTCCCGTCTCGGGAGTTTGGGACGGGGGCACTGTCACGAGCCGTGTCATTTCTTTCCCTGTTTGTCAGCTGCAGGAAAGGTTGCTAAGGAGGAGGGGAAGCAGGACGGGCCGCCGGAAGACGGTTTTACTGAAGGCCTCAGGGTGCCGAGCTGTGCCCTTGAACTGGTCAGCAACACTCACAGCAGTAGGTAGGTTTGAACGCCTTGTGGTGTCCACGCCGGGAGCTCTGGATTAGTTGGTTTTAGAGAAACGCCATATCCATATTTGTTATTGTCACAATTGTTTAGCGTAATGGGGACGACATAAGGGAACCTTGTTATGGCTTCCAGATAAGGACCATGCAGGCTGTAACCACTTTAAATAGTCTTTTTGAATCTCTGTAACGTCTGTAAAATGGAATTATAAAGCACAGTCCCATGTGGAAAGGTTTAGAACATCGCCGGGGGTGCTAAATGAGTGTGTAGAGGTCGGGCTGATGGGAAAAATCAGACAGTCGCGCCCCCCCCCGCCAAGGCCGAACTGAGCCACGCCAGCGCGGATTCACCCGACGGTACAGAGAAACAGCTGGCAGCCACCAGGTGGCCCTTCTCCTCCTTCGGCGGGAGACGTCCAACCGACTTTGGAGTTGGAAATGTCTACCCTTGAAGGACTGGGGTAATTAATGCGACAAAGGGTTTGAGTTGTTGCCCCGGCCTCCAAATTCCTCAGGTCTCGAACTGCGAGAGGAGCTGTGGGACATTCTGGACAAACAAGCGTACAAAGCCTTCGTAGGCCTTGTGCAGTCCGTGCCTCGATAGACCGTGGTCAAAAAGGGGGATCTCAGGCCGGTGGTTTGCTGAGCGAACTCAGGCTGAACCCGAGGCCAGCGTTCGCCTGCTTAATTAGGTTTACGCTGAGGTTCACGAGAGCCCCCCCACTTTCACATTAGGGGAGCGCTTTAGGAAAGCTGTGAGCTTTGCGAGCAGAGCTAATACCGCTAACTGAGCTCGTCTTCTTGTTTTGTCTGCATCTCTAAGATCCACCAGCTCCTGTGTCAGTCCCTTGGCAGAGTGTGAAGCAGGTAAGGCTCTGTTCAGCCGTTATATTCCTGGACCACAGTGCTACGTGACGTCTATTTGTCTTGTTATACCTTTTTTCCTTCCTTCCTCAGGGCCTTCTAGAGACATCATGCCTTTGAAAAAGATCAAAACAGAACCGCCCGACGGAGATATAATTCAGGTGACTGTACCAGGTAGGGGCTTTTCCAGTTTCCTGAGCTATTCAATGAGCAGAGGGAGCGATCCGTCTCGCCAGAGTACTTATAACTGTTCTAATGCACTTCTACATCTTTAGAAGATGACTCGTACCGAGGCTTCCTTTCTCGCTCTGCAGGATATTGCTTGTTTCTTGCGCTGTTGGCATTTACCTTTATGCCACTTAGGACACGCCCTTATCCAAAACGACTTATTTAATTAATACAGTCTTGCAATTGTGGGTTAAAGGCTGTGGTGAGAGGTGGGCTTTGAACCCTGGACCTACCGGTCCGTAGTCCAGTACCTTAACCACTTGGCCCACTTGACTTGACTTGACTCCTTGTGCCTTCTCTGCCCTCGCCCCGAAGGTGAGTGGTTTACCCTTTCGGAACCGCCTTTGTTTTATTTCTGTTTTGTCTGCGATCTATGCCCTTTTGTGTCCACTCTTCCCTTCCCCCTAGGGCCCCCACGCTCTCGCTCGTTCACGGTCTCTGCCGATACTTTTCCACTCGTCCTGAGCAAACAAGGTCAAGCGTTGGGTCCAGTCTTACTGTTTGCTGTTTCCGTTCCAGCTGTGCACGCACCTGGCACCAGGTCCCAGCGCAAACGCGAGAAGACCTTTGTGCGCCTGCTTCCACGTAGAAAGAAATGATTTCAGAATAAAACATGCAGATATGAAAATCGAAAACAACAAATGCGGTGCTCCTCAGACAGGATGGACCTGAGATTTTAAAGCAACGCAAGCTGCCTTCAAGGCGCCATCTTTTCCAGGGACGTCCATGCCGTTTTCACTAAGGCAATGCAAAACCACACGGCGCACCCATTACAAGGGAGTGACTGCAGAAGAAGGGCTTACAGGTACTGGACTGGCCCGCCTGCAGTCCTGACCTTTCCCCAATAGCAAATGCGCTGAGAATTCAGAAACCCAAAAAAAAAAAAAACCACGACCCCGTACTGCCCTGCTTCTTACGTGGGAGAACACAAGTGCAGAAAAACACGGTCCCTCGGTATCCGCTGCGCCAAAACGGCTTTTAAGCGCGGTGAAGAGGAAGGGCAGCGTTACAAAGGCAAACGCTTTTTTTTTTTTTTTTTTTTTTTTTGGAACACGTTGCAAGCCTGAAACGCAGAAATGGATTTTTAATCAAGAAACGAACAGGCCAAGCAAGAAATTTTCTACGCCGTCCCAACCTTTTCTGATCTGGGGTTGTGTATCTTATGCTTGTTTGTTCCTGAAACACTTTATTATCATTATTATGAACTCTTTGTTACTATTGTTACAAGTTTTAATATGGATGCACATGTAAGCTCAGTTGTGGCATCATAATTATCGTTTAAGATGCTAAAAAAAGCACCCCTGATCACCCGTATATGTTGTATCTGTATAATTTGATCCGTTCTGGCCTTGGTCAGTGGCTGAACAGAGAACAAGGCGTGTGTGTGTGTGTTACTCCTGATTGCGCACACACTTTGAATCGCTATGCAGTGCTCGCAAAAATGAAGTGGGGCATATTTCGGTTTGAAGTGTCCCCTAATTTTTGTCAGCAGTGTGTTAGGGTTCCTACCTTTTCCCCGGAAAGCTGCCTCGCCGATTGTCCTTACTGAGCGGTTTATATTTATATATATATATATATATTTAGCGCTTAATTTATGACCTGATGGCGAACACCTGCTTTTTTCCCTATTTAAGGGGGGGTTGTAGCGTTGTTCGCTGTCAGGTCATTGACCTCGCTACGCGACCGACCACCTTTGCGCAAACGCCTCGATACGCTGCTCGATAGTTCTATCTTTACGTTCAGTCGGTAACATCTGGGGGCGTTTAGAGCTGAAGGACAGTCGGTAACATCCGGAGGCGTTTAGAGCTGAAGGACCTGTATGAGGGAAACCTCGGAGGTATTTAGCCTTTTTAGGGAAAGATCCAGGTTTCCCCGTTCCGCCCCAGCCCAGCTCTCATCGACCCTCACTTCAGCCGGCTGCGCGCCTCCATTTGAGACGCGCCCCGGCTCCTCTTCTTCGTGCGATACTGCACGCTCGAGCTCACGCTCGCCCTCTGTCGCTCCGGAAACGCCCCTGCACCTCTCGATTTGTGGTGAATCCCAAATCGGCGCCCTTTCTCGCGCTACAAGCGCGTGCGAGCTCCTGCTCGCCTTCTCTCGTTCCGGAGCCCCCCCGTGCCCCGCGATTTGGGAGACGTCCCAAATCGGCACCCCGTCGTGCTTTAGGCACGTTCGCCCACAGACCTGTATGGACTCCAGCGCTATATTCCCCGGCAGCTGATGGCGCCAGGGAGTCGCGGCTGGTAGGGGCTGCACAGGGGCTGCACCCCGGACCCGCGGCTCGTGAAGCTCGCATCCTGGGTCCTCGGGCAGAGGGGTCGCCTCCGGACCCTGGCCGCTATATGCCGCTATAGGGTCGTTATCGGCGCCGAACCCCATATTCGGCCGTAAAAGGGCAGCCCCCTGGCGTCCCCCGCGGTTATTTTGCGCATTGTTCCCTTTGGGATGCAACTTAGCGACGCGCCCTTTTCACCTTTTCACTTTTCATGCGCTGAGAGCCTTTCGCTCCTTTTTCCCCCCCCATTTTAGTTTTGTTATATATTATTTTCCCATTATTATTATACGCCGTGGGATCCCTCGGCCCCGCCTACTTAGGTCCTACCACATATCGTAACACAGTGTAGTTAAAAAAAAAAGGCTTTATTTGGACAGCCAGCATGATACCTTTTAGAAAAGCGGTTTGCTGGCTTTCGTCACGCCCTTTGATGGATCAAAGCCGCCTTCAGACGAGCAAAGATCCCGCTTTCGCTTTCTTTTCCGCGCTCTGAGGCTTAATGCGTCTCCTCCCCGTGATTGTTTGAGTTTCATCATTATGCTTAATGTTGTTTGTACAATACGTCTGCTCGTACGTAAACGGGCACGGAGACGAATACAGAACAGGAACGGGTCACGTCATGAGCCAGACAGGCCTTACAGTGAACAAAGCAAAACAACGAAAAAAAAAAAAAGGTGGTCCAAAGGAAAAAAAAGTCCTATAATGAAGTTACGCGGCGGCTGTCCTCCAAGTCCCACGGCAGTTACCGATTAGTACATTTCATTTCTCGCGTTGCTCATTTTACTTTGTGTTGATACCCATGTCCCAGTGAGCACTTGTTTCGAACCGCTGTCTCTACATGCAAGGCAGCAGTTCCACTGCAGTGTCTGATGACCCACCTGATTCTACTTAACGAGCCACTGATTAGGTTCACCTGAACCAGAGCTGATTCACTGAAGAAAAACCACAGGCATGTTGAGAGCTGGGACTGAAACGTTGAGCTTTGAAGTTTTTTTTTTGTTTGTTTTTGTTCTGTTTTGTGGCCGACAATAAAAGTAGGGTGGATTTGAATACACAGAACCGGCTAGGGATTTACCCATAGGAAACAATGGAGCATGGAGTCCCGTTATCTGAATACAGTCGATTCGGGTTAACGGGGGCACATCGGGACGAGATCGTTTTGGTCCTAATAACCGGCTGATCCGATGAATCGAACATGCCCTATGTTACAAGACGGGACGTGCTATAATTTATATAACATATGAAATGTTTATTAAACCTTTATTGTACGATTTACACGTATAGCGAACGTACAAACAAGAACTAACTACGACTAACTAACTAAGAACGTCTTGGTTCCTCCCAAGGCTATTTCCTACCATTTTGGGGAGTTTTTCCTTGCCACTGTCGCCCTGGGTTTGATCAACTTGGGATTGGCCTTTTAGATAATTGTATTACTGTAAAGCTGCTTTGAGACGATGCTACGTTGTAAAAAGCGC